>CM036754.1:86465219-86723334 GCA_020796225.1 Arion vulgaris | reverse complement strand
CCAACCTGAAAAAAGTAAGAAATTTGGGAAAAATTTGTTCAAACTACACTGCAGAGGCTCAAGCACTACTACAGGCCGCAATCCTGATCAATAATTCCAACTCTGACTGCCAACAAGTGGTATTTTTCCAGACGCTATCTGTTTGCAAGCCCTACAGAGTAACCATCCATCCCTGAGAAAAGAGCTCAGCAAGATTTCTACCAACAAAAGAGTTACACTTCAGTGGGTACCATCACACTGCGGAGTGCCAGGTAACGAGAAGGCAGACAAACTTGCTAAAAGGGGAACAGAATGTGAACAAATAGATAATGAAATCACATACTTTGAAAAAAGAGCTATCATGGACATTAGAAAAGAACCTACACCATCCAATGATGACTACCACACACTTGACAGAAAAGGACAGACTATCATCTTCCGACTCAGGATAGGTCATAACAGACTGAACAAACACCTCCACAGGCTGCGATTGTCCCAACCCCTCTGTGCCCTGTGGCTCCGCTGAACAAACCACAGAACATGTCCTGCAAGACTGCCCCTGTATGTCCTCCCAAGAAAGGAATTCTGGCCTACAACACAACACTACATTCAAAACTACATGGCACTAGAGATAAATCCAGACTACAGTCGATTACATCATAAGAACGCGTCTAACGGTATAATCATCAAAAAAGCGATCGCAAAGAAGAAGAAGAAGCTGAAATTAGAGCTGAACAGACACAATATTTACACTACGACAGATCTGCGAACAAACAATTGAATACAATCAAAGTAAACAACTTATATTTATAGACCAAGAAAAGGCATTTGATAGAGTAAACAGGTGAAAACTATGGAAGATCCTTGAAGAATATGGCGTCCAGGGACAACTATTAGGTAATATCATGCCTTATATCAAGATAGCCAGAGTACAGTAAGAACAACAGAAGGAATGACGACTGGTTCTCCATTACATCAGGTGTTAGACAAGGTTGTGTCCTCTCACCACTTCTCTTTATTGCATATATGGATAAAATAACTCAAGAGTCAAATTCAGATAATGATGAAATAAATGAACTGTTGTTTGCAGATGATCAGTACCTGATACATCAAAATGAACAAGATCTACAACATCATATTGACACCTTGAACAAAAATTGTGTAAAAAATGACATGAAAATCAACAACACTAAAACAGAAATAATGAATATGGGAAGAAAACATAATAATCTAGACATCCATGTCTAATGCACTAAAATAAACCAAGTGAAAGAATTTCAAATACTCAGGAAGCATATTCACAGAAGACGGAAAACTGGGTAGAGAGATAGAGGCTAGAGTACAAAAGCAAATGCTAACCTACCAGCTAGCCCCATTGTTAAGGCACCCAAAAATTTACAGGCAGCTAAGCAACAGATGATCAACAGCATTTTTTTACCTACTTTGTGTTACCAGAGCCAAACATGGACATTGAGCAAAGTGGAGTCACAAAAATAACTACTGTGAAATGCGTTGCCTGCGAAAAGTTACCAACAACACAAGAAAAGACAGAATCATAACATCACATAAGAAGAAAGTTGGCACAAACCTGCCGAATTACATAGAGAAACAAAGAATGAAGTGGTTTGGCCACTTAATAAGAATGCATCAAACTCCACAGTATACATAGTCTTCTACAACAGAACATCGGAAAGAAGGCAAGAGGAAGACAACGGAAAGATGGTTAGATGGCGTAGCAGAACCCTGTGGCAAAAAATAACAATCACAAAGACCCAGAACCCCAAGAAAAAAAAAACCACGACCTGGGACCCCCGGGGGCAGTGTGACGACAAAAAAAATTAGTATTCACAATTTCCCAGCGCATTTTTTTTTTGGGACCAGAGAAATGTGGTCTATTTAGGCCTGTGTTAATTAACAAGCGACCTTTGACCTCTCTACAAATTATTTAGCACAGATAAATTGATTTTCATTAATTTATAGGGTTCTTACGAGTCAAGCCAGTAAAATTAAAGGGTTTATTTGAAAAAAATTTATGGGGACTTTTCCCCAGTCAAGCCAGTACACAGTTAAACGGTGTTATTGTGTAAAAATAGCCCAGGTTCGTAAATACTAAATGATACTTTAAAAAAATATAAATAATTAGCTAACCATCATAAAAGTTTACGGTAATCGCCCGTTGCATCAATATACATCTATATATATTCTATTAAAGATTGGGGGGGACTTCCCCCATAACAGACAATAAAGGTAAATATTAAAATAAAACCCTAACCCAAAACCATGTTTTTTCTAAAAATTGTTGTGATCCCCCCAAAAGATCCGGCCGGGGCCCTGACCGTAAACTTGTGTTTGTAAACTGCTTAATTTGTTCAACGTTCAACGATAAATAAAATGGTGGACCACGGGGTTTGGGGATTAGTATAAAGACAGTTTTAAAATTTTTTTTTTAATTTTTTTTGCTCTTCTGAGCTTTTACTGGGTGTGATATTTTTAAGATAAAAAAGATAGCATACTGTCCCCCAGTATTTTTTTTTAAAAAAGAATTGCATATCCTTTACAGGATTTTCTAATCAACCCCAGTTTTTTAACGATGTTTGTGATTTTTGGTACTGATGTTCAGATTTTGCCTTTGGGTTCTGAATGGGTGGTGCCATCGTCCCTTTGCATAATCCACGCGAAAAAATTTAAACCAAACCGTCTGCAGCGTGTTTCCCAACTCAAACGTCGGGGTTAATAGCCCGAGTCACTACCCCCCTAGGTCACAGATGCCCCAGTATTTGTTAAGATAACCAAAATCAGTATACATCTCCCAGTATTTGTTAAAAAGTATACTGTCCCCCAGTATTTTTAACACATATACTGTCCCCCAGTTTTTTAACACAGTTTACAGTCCCCCAGTATTTTTAACCCCGATACAGTCCCCCAGATTTGTTAACACAGTAAATCCCCCAGTTTTGTTAACCATATACAGTCTCCCGTATTTTTTTTCCGTATCAGTCCCCCAGTATTTGTTAAGATAAAAAAAAGTCAGTAAAAGTCCCCCGTATTTGTTAACACGTATACAGTCCCCCAGTATTTGTTAAGATAGCCAAATCAGTATACAATCCCCCAGTATTTTTTAAAGATTGCCCAAAGACAGTAAACTTGCTAATTCAGTATTTTTTTAATACAAGTGCGTCTAAATTTAAACAAAATTACCGAAAAAAAGGGTTAAAACTCTTAAAAACCTTAAGGAGGTTTAAATAAATTTGATATACATGATCCCGTTTCTTTTTTGATGTTTTTTTTTTTGCCTTGTTTTCAACCCCATTAATTAGCGGGGCACTGTTTTGAGCTTTTTGGTGACATGATACAGGAAAAAAGGGAGGCGACTCTAATAAAGCTTTTTAATAGTTGTTTCTCATTACAATATATATATTTATAATTTAAAATAGGTTTCCCCCCCATTGTGGGGACACTTTCCCAATTTCACGAACTCCCCCTTTTTGTGGGGTCTGGGGGCGAGAATAGTAACACTCTACCAAAACAACTGAGGTGATGATCTGGAATCCCAAAAAAAAGGGAAATCGGTGCGGCCTACAAAGACCGCAACAAAACAACTTTTAGCCAAAATCACAACAAATTAAAAAAAGAGCGGTTTAGTATGTGGTAAAGGGAGGTTGAAAGAAGAAAAAAATATTTTGAGAGTGAGTCTGATGCGAAAAAAATTTTTAAATTTGAAGAGACAACAATTTGACAACCAAGAAATGTTAACAGTTTTTGACAACAAACATGTCACATAGATGAAAAAATGCGTGATCAGTGCTCAACCTGAAGAAATTTGTACCCACATATAAAAAAAGAATCCCCAAAAAAAATGGTTTAACTATTCTGAAAACTTTTTGAGAGTAAATGTATTTGAAATCTGAAAATCACAGTTCTTATTTCCTATTCAGAAATAATGTTCGTAAAAAAATCATGAAGATATCACAGTTCTTTTGTATTCCAGCACAAATGCTTCGTGAAAATCATGAAGATACCCGTTCGTATTTGCTTTTCCCAGCACATAATGCTTCGAAGGAAATCATGAAGATATCACAGTTCGTTTTTGCTATTCCAGCACATAATGCTTCGGTAAGAAATCATGAAGATATACAGTTCTTTTTGCTTTTCCCAGCAAAATTTCGGTAGAAAATCATGAAGTATCACGTTCTTTTTGATTCGCACAAAAGCTTCGGTGAAAATCTGAAGATTCACGTTCTTTTTGCATTCAGCACATAATGTTTCGGTAGAAAAACAAGAAATACGTTCGTTTTTGCTTTTCCCCAAATAATGCTTCAGAGAAATCAGAAGATATCACATTCTTTTTCTTTTCCCAGCACAAATGCTTCGGTAAGAAATCATGAAGATATCACGTTCGTATTTCTTTTCCCAGAAATAATGCTTCAAAAATCATGAAGATATCACAGTTCGTATTTGCATTCCAGCCAAATGTTCGGGAAAATAAAAATTCAGTTTTTGCTTTTCCCACATAAATGTTCAGGAAATTGAAGATACTAGTTCTTTTGCTATTAATATAAATGCCTTAAAAACAGAAGAATAAGTTCACTATTCACCAAATTACTTGTGAAAACATGGGGACAACGATTTATTCCAGCATAATTTGGTAGAGAAATTGAAGATACCCATTTCTTT
Source organism: Arion vulgaris (assembly GCA_020796225.1). Lineage (NCBI taxonomy): Eukaryota > Metazoa > Mollusca > Gastropoda > Stylommatophora > Arionidae > Arion > Arion vulgaris. The sequence goes on along the minus strand of CM036754.1, from coordinate 86,718,681 downwards.
TTGCTTTTCCCAGCACATAATGCTTCGGTAGAGAAATCATGAAGATATCACAGTTCATTTGCTTTCAACACAAATTCGGTAGAGAAATCATGAAGATACATTTGTATTTCATTCAGCAAAATGCTTCGGTAGAAAATCATGTGTGGATTCAGTCAATCAATTTCACTTGAAAAGTTTCTTTTTTAAACATTTCTCATGCAAGCAATTTTATGGACATTTGATGCAACCAAAAAAAAACATTCTAAAACAGATCAGGAAAATATACATGGAACATAATTTAAATAGAATTTAATGTTAGTAGAAGTGTTCTCAGTTCGGAAGTAGAAAAGGGGGGTGTTCTCAGTTGGGAAGAAAATGTTCTCATTTTTAAGTGAATGTTCTTTTTTGGAAGTTTTCTATTAAAGATGTTCTCGTTGAAGGAGTTTCTGTTTAGAAAGGCTCATTTTAAATGGGTGCTCAGTCGGGGGAAAGTGTTCTCGTTGAATAAAGTGTTCTCGTTGAAGAAGTGTTCTCTTTTAAAAAGAAAATGTTCTAGTTCCCAGAAGGGTTTTCAGGGGAAGTGGTTTCTCAGTTTGGAAAAATGTTTCAGTTGGAAAAGGTTCTAGTTCAAGTAAAGTGTTTAGTTAATAGGTGTTCCTTTAAAAAATTTTCCTATTGAGGAATTTTTAGCAAAAAATGTTCTGTTAAAAAATTTTTAAATTTAAATTTAAGTTTCCTTAGAGTTTCCATTTAAGAAAAGTTTTTCATTCAAAAGTTTTCCCCATTAAGAGAAACGTTTTGGAAAAGAAGGTCATTTAAAGAAGGTTTCGGGGAAAAAGTGTTTCATTAAGAGAATGTTCTATTTGGGAATACTCAGTTCAATGAAGGTTCTCATTTGGAAGAGGTGTTCTCAGTTCGGAAAGTAAAGTTTCTCATTTTGGGAAGTAAAGTTTCTCAGTTCGAAGATAAAAATATAGAAACTTTATATGGAAAAACATGAAAAAAGATATTTTTACCCGGGAAAGTAGAAAATGTGAACAGTTTTGAATATCTTGGTTCACTGCTAACAACAGAGGGAAAAGGGATAAAGGGAAATTAAAAGAACAAACATCCCTTTTAAAAAAAAAGTAAACAACAAAAAACAGATGGAATGGAATGATAGAAAAAAAAATCAAATACTAGGCTAACATATTCCCAGGGGAAACTGAGTGTAAAGGGACATTAATGAGCGTAAAAAAATAATGCTTTTGAAATAATTTTACAGAAGAGTCCTTCGTATATTTTGGGAAAGAGAAAAACAAAAGATCATCCAAAAAGAACTCAAAATCAAAAAAACTGGCTGATCACAAATAAGAAAGAAAAAAATTGAGATTTTTTGGGACATATAAAAAAAAACAGAACCTGGGAAGACCATCATGGAAGAAGGCATACCGGCAAAGAGAAAGACCACGGAAAGATGGATTCAGGATGTAACTGATGGTTTGAACATGACAGCTGCAGGGGCAGGACATCTGGCCATGAGAGAAAATTAGAACTTTTGGGAAGGCAATTTCTTCGGAAATAATTTTTGATTAAAAAGCCTTTTCTTATGGACAATATCTTTTTTATGGAAAACTAAACATCTAATATATTTTTATATGGCCTTTGCCCTTTAGACTTTCATCTTTGAGGATCTCTGACGAGAGGTTAGATCTCGCCCTTAAAAATTATTTTGGGTTTGCTCCCTTTGGACAAAGGATATTTTCCCGAATTCCTGATCTAATTGTGTGAGATCCCGTTCAAATCCCATCGGGGACGGGCGATAAAACTAGGTTTCGTGTTTGTTTAACACGTAAAAAAACCCTTCCATCTCAAAATCGGAAAGGGGCCGGGGAAAACCCTTTCCAGGGAAAATTTACCAAGAAATTTTTTTTTTTCACAAAAAAATATTTATTTTCTAAATTAATCAAACCCGTGGGGTTTAAATTTGTTTTGGAAATTTTGTTTAAAATTTGTCTTTGGAAAATTTCGTTCTGTCTTTACAGACACGGGGCAATTGGAAGTTTTAACAACTTCTAAGTGTATGATTTTCTCTCTTGCCTTTTATCTCATTCCAAGTCCTCTTTCCTTTTAGCTCATTCCTCCCCTTTACCAGCTCATTCCAAGTCCCCCTTTCTTTTGGGCCCTTCTTCCTCCTTCCCTTTTCCCTTCCAAACCCCCTTTTCTTTCAGCAATTCCAAACCCTTTTCTTTGGGGATTCCTAAATTTTGTTTTGGTTTGGGTTCCCAAACCCCCCTGTTTTGCTATTCCCCAAAACCTCTTTTTTTCGCTCATTCCTAATCCCTCTTGTCTTTCCCGCTCATTCCTAAGTCCCCTTTTCTTTCGGGCCTTCCTAAATCCCCCTTGTCTTTCGGGTCATTCCCAAATCCTCTTGTCTTTCGGGTCATTCCTAAGTCCCTTTGTCTTTTTGGGATTCCAAAACCCTTTGTCTTTCGGGTCATTCCTAAGTCCCCCTTTTCCCAAAATTTATATAACTTTGCTTGCTGTTTTTTACATAACATTATTCTAGTTTTCCCATTTTTGGGACTGATAGAAAAGTTTTTCATTGAGGGCTTCAGACATCTTGATATCTGAGCAGTGGACTGCTTGGTTCCTCTTCTTTTCCCAAAGTTCAAAAAATCTTTTGATGGGGATGATAGATCGTTGATTGATTGATTGATTGATTGATAATATCATTAATTCTGTGAGAATATGTTTCTATCTTTTCTTTAAAGGGAAAATCTTTTTTCCGTGCCCAGCTCCGTAACGCGATGGACCCGGTGTAATTTTGAAGTTTTGAAATATTTTGTATGAATTTTATTTTTAATATTTCTAATGAATTTTGCCCGGGGAAAGGTTTCCCCCCCCTCTTTTCTTTTAATTGCCGGGTTCTTTTACTGTCAAAATTTAAACGGGATATTTTTATCCCCGTCTCCGTAATAGAAACTCATCTATAAATAAATTAGGAATTTTGAAAAAAAATTGATGGGTGCATGAGGAGGAAAAGTACCTTTGAAGGAGGTGAGTTTGTTCTATAAAGGGTCCCAAAAATGATTAAAGATAAAATAAAAAAATCAGACGTTTAACGTCAATTATCAATCACCTGACGTCATGGCGGTGAGATAAAAAATAATGATCTTACATCTATTGTTTGTTTTGCAGGGGTTTTTTTACGATGACAACAAAAATTCTTCACTATTTCATTTGCATTCAGGTTCAAAAATTGTGAAACAAAAAAATTCTTCACTATTTCTATTTGCATTCAAAGTTTCTAGTAATACTGATAAAGAAAAACTTCACATTTCATTTTGCATTCAGAGTTTTGTAAAACTGATGACAACAAAATAATTTTTACATTTCATATTTCTTCAGAGTTTCTATAATACTGATGGCAAAAAATAACTTCACTTTTCTTTTGCATTCAGGTTTTTGTAAATGTGGCAACAAAATAATTTTCACTATTTCATATTTGCATTCAGAGTTTCTATAAAACTGATGACAACAGAAATAATTCTTCACTATTTCTATTTGCATTCAGGGTTCTAGTAATACTGATGGGAAAAATAATTTTCCTTTTTTTCAAAATTTTCACAGAGTTTCTAGTTATGGGAAAAAAGAAATAATTTTTCACTATTTCATATTTGCATTCAGGTTTCTAGTAATACTGATGAAAAAGAAATAATTCTTACTATTTTTTTTGCATTCAGAGTTTTTTATTACTGATGACAACAAAAAATTCTTCACTATTTCATTTGCATTCAAGTTTTATAATACGTGACAACAGAAATAATTTTCATATTTTTTTTTCACAGGTTTTTAGTAAACTGATGGGAAAAAATTCTTCACTTTTAATTTGCATTGGTTTTTATAATACTGATGACAACAGAAAAACTTCACATTTCAATTTACCCGGTTTCTAGTAATACTGATGACAACAGAAATAATTCTTCACTATTTCATATTTGCATTCAGGTTTCTAGTAATACTGATGGCAACAAAAAAAAATTTTTCACTATTTCATATTTGCTTCAGAGTTTCTATTCTGTGGGAAATTTAAATTTTTCCTTTTTTTTATTTCATTCAGGGTTTTTAGTAATACTGATGGGAAAGAAAAATTTTTCCACCCTAGCATTTGGTTTTTAAAACGAATAACCCAAAAAATTCTTCACTATTTTATATTTGCATTCAGAGTTTCTAGTAATACTGATGGACAGATTACTTCTATTTCATATTTATTCAGAGTTTTAGTAATTTGGAACAAAAAAATTTTCACTATTTCATTTGCTTCAGGTTTCTAGTAATACTGTGGCAAAGAAATAAATTTTTCCTATTTATTTGCATTCAGAGTTTCTAGTAATACTGATGGCAACAAAATAATTCTTCATTTTAATTTCTTGAGTTTCTAGTAACTGATGCAAAAAAAAATTCTTCCCATTTCTATTTGCATTAGGTTTCTAGTAATCATGACAACAAAATAATTCTTCACTATTTAATTTTTCCCTTCCAAAAACTTAGAAATTAGTAAATTAAAAAAAAATTTCAAATACTAAATAATAAATTAAAATACTTCATAGACAAAATTTTCTACAAAAAAAACATCAGGAAAGAAGGAGAGAAGAGACCAAAAAAGAAATTAGATGGAACAAATCTTTTAAAAAATAAAAAAATTAACCAAAACAAAAAAAACAAAAAGCCATGAAAAGGTCGGAAGAACGCTGGCGATGGATAGGGCATATTGAGAAGACCACCGGAATCATTACAAGACAGGTTTTTGGAAGAGGGTCAAAGATTGGGGAAGGTGGGCGATATTAAAAAGGGAAAAAAAAAGAAAAATTTAAGGAAGGTAAGAGGGAAGAGTAGAAGAAGGGAAGAATGTGTCCTTTGGGGTGAAAGATGAAGAAAGAAAAAAACAAGACGTCCAGTGATTACCTGGGCCCCAAATTTTGGTGTCGAAAGAACCTGTTTCCCGCATGTCGTGAGGCGAAAGGAGGTTTTGGGTGAAAAGGATGCATGTCCCCAAACTTAAATCATGATTTGGGGCCCAAACCCGTGCAACATATACGTTCTTGGAAGATCAAAAATATCACAAAGAGTGATTAAAATTGGTCGTAAGAACGAACGCGGGAAAAAGAAAAAACAAAAGAGCAGACAGGGCCAAACAGAAAAAAAACATTGCAACAACCCGGGAAAGTTTGAAGAAAAAAAAAAGAAAGGCCAAGAAAACACTACAAAAAATATATATAACACTGAAAACCAAAAACAAATTTACAACGCAATCTAACAAAAACTACACAAAAATATATATAAATGAAAACAAATTAAATATTTCAACTTTTAAAAATCACAAAAAAAAAATATTTTAAAAAAAATGAAATATAATCACTTACACTGTACAAATCTCTTTTTACAAAATAAAAAAATGTTCTAAAAAAAACGTCGAAAATTTTTGTAAAATTTCTTTTATATAACTTGGGATATCACTTACATCAAGTTTGTTGAGCAAAAAAAAGAATATTAACTCTTGGTCGTATAGAAAAAAAGCAAGTGGGATTTTTGTATTTTAAAAACTTTGAAAAATACAATATGGAGACCAAATACAGCACATTAATTTCTTATACTGGAATCCCCCGGGACAACACACATGCACCATAGAAACAGCCTTTGTTTATGCTAGATGTTTTATATGTCTGACACATAAATAATTACACCCCTAAATAGGTAACCCTGGCATCTTTTTCTATTTTAGATTATTCTTTGCGCGGTGCATGAGTTTTCAGTCTAAAAGTAAAATCTAATTTTTCTTCTCTTTGGGGGGAATGGAGATACATCATGAAAAAAAAGCTTCATAATAAATGAGTGCCTTTTTCAAAAATTTGGGGTCATCTGTAAATATTCTTTTCTTCTAGCTCCCCCTTTAAACATTGAGGCATCAACAAATTGTCTCCCCAAAAAACTGTCTTGAGTAAAGGGGGTTATTCATTCAAACCAACTATAAAAATTTGGGCCTGCGGACTATAAGTATTGGGAGAAACAGCCACAAAAACAATACGTGATCCTATTCCTTTTTTTGTATGTAGACGAATTCATTTTAAAAAGCTAAATCGGTTAAAATTAGCCGTTGTTTAAAGGGAAAAAATTTAAAATTGAAAAGTTTTTTCCCAATAAATAAACCCGAGGGGTTAGAACCGGGGGTGAAATTTTGGGGGCCAAGTTTTTGATAATAAAAATTTAAAAAAATTTTACAAACAAACTTTTTCGATTTAATGGGGCAAATTTAGAGAAAAAAAAAATCAATTTTTAAAAAATTCATTCAATGTTATTAAGGTAGGGGTTTTTTAGACGATCTTGTCCCATCATGTTTTAACTCAATTTTTATACCTTTAATGTTGAAAAGAAAGTTCTCCCTGCAGTTGGTAATCATTCATAAACCCAAAACAATAAATTCTAAACTATTTCTTTTGGGGCACGACTCTAATGTTTTCCATTATAAGTTTATAAAATTGCAGTTCAAGCCTATTCTTTTCTTTCTAATAGCACAGATACATTAGTTTTAAGTTCAGCGAAATGCCCAAATTCGTCGCCCAGGCTTTTTTAAATCCTCTTGGTAAAAGCGAAAATATTTGGGGGTTCTTTTTAAAATCTCTTCTGCTGTGGATTTTAATCCAAATTTCCAAATACATCGTCCTCTATGGGACCTTCCTCTTTGCTAAGGCAGAGAGTACATTATCAATTATGACAATAAACACCTAACTTTCAAATTTTTGTTTGGGTGTTTGATTTTCTACAACTTCATCGAGCGTAGTAGAGCCACTAAAATCGTCGTACTTAGTATTTCGCTTGCGTCGTCGTGAAGTTTGTTGCTGATATTCTTGACAGTGAGTCAGGATCTTGGCTTTGGCCTCAATATCTGAAAATGTAGGCCGCATTGCTTGAACGTACCCGTGTAACGATTCATAAAGAGCATATCCCGTGTTAAGGTCTTGATCAGGTGACTGTAATGAAGCCCTAGACGCTTGCAAGCGTTCTAGAATTCCGTTCCATAAAATGCTAACTATTCCCGTTTCCAACTTACTCATCTCCAAAACTAGCCCATACGCTTGATTACAACACTCTACCTTTTGATCCATGTTATTTGAGATGTCATCCAAAACTTGTTTGATAATGGTCAAAGCCAACTATAAACTTATGGGCCTGCGGACTCGAGTAAGTATTGGGAGAAATCAGACCACAAATGCAATACGTGACCTCCTATTCCTGTATTATTGTATGTAGACGAATTCATTTTAAAATGCTAAATCGAAGTTAAATTATGCAACAAGTTAAGTTTAACAGTAAGGAATATCAAAATTATGAATAGTTTTCACCAATAAATAACCATAGACTCACAGAATTGAGTAAAATTTCAAAAATGCTTGCAGTGTTCTATCAAACATATTTATTTTTGAACCCCCAACTTAAACTAGGTTAGAGATTTTCCCATCAGTTGTCAGGCCCAGTTAGAGTTGGCTGTGGTTCATTCCAGGCCTTTCCGGCTTAATGTCTTTCTTTGTACACAGTTCGTCTCCATGTCTCTCTAGGTCTTTCTATACCTCTGTTGACTCCTGGATTCCATTTCAAAGCCACATGTGGGCGTCTGGTCGTCTCCCTTCTAAATGTATCTCCCAACCACTTCTATCTCCTCATTTTTATTTCCTCGTTGATATTGCTGTTGCCTTTCCGCCCCTGGGTGATATTATTATGTCGTATTCTCGTAACATATTCTACAGATTCAGAATATTCTATTAGCATTAGGTTAATTCAGTGATGAAATCAGAGATATGTCTGATCAATCACTAGTAACAACTTGTTACAAGAAGGAGAAGATGGAGATATGTTGGGTATACATTGAGAAGAAATGATCAAAGAATACCAAACCAGACACTGAACTGGGAGGCAAAGAATACCAAACCAGGCATTGAGCTAGGAGGCAAAGGGTTTAAGAAAGAGAGGAAGCCGTAGGGAAACCCTGAAACGAACTTTGATGAGAGAGGCAAGAAATATCAGGCTCAGCTCCATGGAAGAGATTGCGCGAGTTGTCCAGGACAGAGCGGTATGGAAAAATTACTTGCAGGCACTATGTAACGTATAACGGTACGAGAGAAATATATATATATTTATTTTATACCACGTGGTATGTCGGGTAATACGGATTGAAGTCCGTATTTATCATTAACCATCGGCACACGAAGGGTGATGTGGTCAACATCTCTTCGATAACATATCTTCAAGTATGTAACACAAGCGATAACATATCTTGGAGTATGTGACACAAGCGATAACATATCTTGGAGTATGCGACACACGTGATAACATATCTTCAAGTATGTAACACAAGCAATAACATATCTTGGAGTATGTGACACAAGCGATAACATATCTTGGAGTATGTGACACAAGCGATAACATATCTTGGAGTATGTAACACAAGCAATAACATATCTTGAAGTATGTAACACAAGCGATAACATATCTTGGAGTATGTAACACAAGCGATAACATATCTTGGAGTATGTAACCCTAGCGATAACATATCTTGGAGTATGTAACACAAGCGATAACATATCGTGGAGTGTGTAACACAAGCGATAACATATCTTGGAGTATGTAACACAAGCGATAACATATCTTGGAGTATGTAACACAAGCGATAACATATCTTGGAGTATGTAACACAAGCGATAACATATCTTGGAGTGTGTAACCCGAAACGATAACATATCTTCGAGAATACATTTTCATTACTAAACAAGAATTTATGGAAAGTGTTATCAACATTCAAGGTAGCACAGGTGAAGATGTTAGAGCATTTGCCATTCTGAAGAACATACAGAGTTCAAGAATGATCAGAAATAAAACTAAGATAATGATATTTAACTCAAATGTCAAGGCTGTCTTCTATATGGAGCGGAGACATGGAGATCAACTAAAGGGAACACCAAAATATTGCCGACATTCATCAACAGATGCCTACGCAGGATACTCCGCCTGCGATACTATGACAAGACTACAAACAGGGAACTGTGGGATAGAGCGGGACAACGGTAGGTGGAACAAGAGATAAGGAGCATAAAGGTGGAGATGGGTAGGAGACACACTGAGGAAACCTCCTATAGTCTGTCCATTAATTCGTGAGCACGGTTGACATTGATTTTCTCGAAAACTACCTGTTGGATCTCAGTGATTTTTGCATGCAGCCTTAGAATATCAATGACGCTAAAATAAAGCAAACCAGTAGTCCATAGATGTTACGGATTTTGCACATCGGCGAATTCCTTTGATCTTTATGACAATTGCAAATACGGGGCTCAAATTTTAGATTTTACAGTAATCCTAGAATTTGTCCATGTCAATTCTATTCATAGGTGTATCTCCATATTAACTTGATAGGTCAAGTAATTGAGCGTGTTGCCCTTTATGTGCAATCGTGAACTTGGATACAATATGCAACAGTTAGTCCTCCCCTTCGGTTACCATTAGACCCCAGGGTGTCTTAACTTCACCACAAATTGTATGATGGTAGACGCATTTGGATATGGAAATGTATACGTTGCTATTTCTCAGTCTGTAATAAAAATATGATTTGTATCATCCCGAATCTGACGATTCCATGAGGTTGATAATTGTTACTGGCTGGACAAATTGTAATCCATCTCGGTTCTATCATTGAGAGGACTCACGTGTCAGAACTTCAACATCACACATTTTAAACGTCCTGTTCTGTTCGGCAACTTGCCCTTTTACTTTAGCCCAGACAAGCTCTATCGGATTGAGGTGAGCATGATATGGAGGTAGTCGCAAAGACGTGTGGCCGTATTCCGCAATGATTTTGTCAATATGAAACACCTTTGTCTTATTTGTCATCCTCACCAGGTGCAACAACTCGGGTTTCAAATATGTATCATCGAAGCTGACATTTTCCTTAGCAAGCCAAGTCCTAATTTGATCTTTTATATTTGATGCAGTTGGTACTTTGTCTTCCGCTGATACTGCGTTGTGATAGGATGCATTATCCATTACCAAGCATGATGGTCTGTTAGAATTTGAAGTAGATCTTTCTCCATCCAGTGCCTGAAAACATGTCCATTCATTTCTGTGTGGTAGTCCCTACCGTCGGTACTTTTTGATTGGAAAATAAGTCCAGCGTCATGGACAAGGCCTTCTTCACTGTTTCCTGCATGTGTTAGTATAATATGCTGGCCTTTGCTGCTTGGTATTTTCTTTTCTGTTCACCGTCTACTGATTGTCATTCTTTAGCATTGGTGTGGTGAGCATTGACCCAGGATTCGTCCAAATATACAATATCATAGCCTTGCCTCCGTCGCTCACGGATCTGCCTCAGGTATTTACTTCGGCAGCAATTAAATGTGGCTTTTCACAAATAATATTTCTGCCGCCTATAGTTTTTCTGAAGGTGAAGCCGGCGGCTTTACAATTTTCCATAGATTACTTTTAGAAATGTCTATGCTGCAATCTGATTGCAGTTTTAATTTCAGTTTCCTGAGAGTAACAAGTTGATTTGTCGCAAACATTTTCAAGAGCTCCCGTCTTATGACATCTATGTCAAAGTCGTCAATTGTTATTTTCCTTCCTTGCTTGACATTAGTGCACTTTGTGTCCTGTTTAATCCATCGGAAAAGGATTCTCTATTCAGACCAAGCGCCAGTTGCGTTCGTTTCTCAGGGTTATGAATATCGCAATATTGATGACCTCTCTTAGATCCCTACGGAAGTGTTGGTATAGTAAAACTGTAACCTTCTCCATTGTTATAAATGTGCACTTCAGACTCATTATGAATGTGATATCAATGTCAGTTTTGATAAGCCAACAAATATGATACAATAGCTTCATACAAATAGCGAGATACACCTATAACTATACAACGGTATCCCAATTATAACGTCATATGCTTTCCGCTTTCAAAGTCGACTGGGTTAGGTGCACGGGATTTCCTGAAATTGTTGTTTACTCACGATATTTCAATGTTACCATAATGTATTTTTAGAACAACGCGTCTGTGTACCGTAGATCTGTTACTATTGTGTACAATCCGGTGAGGTTGATTTTAATATAATCTGAAGAAGAAATATTTCAAACTACATCAAATTTTCTTGAAAAAAATATTTCTCTAGCGTCATGGATATTCTAAGGCTGCTTGCAAAAAATCACTGAGATCCAACAGGTAGTTTTCGAGAAAATCAATTTCAAACGTGCTCACGAATTAATGGACAGACTATAACAGCATCACAAGACAGGCTCTCCGATGGAACCCCCAGTGCAATAGATGTAAGGGGACACACAGGAACACCTGGAGACGGGAGTTGAATACGGGTGCAAGCAAGTAGGAGAGAGTGGAAAGATCAGAAAAGGATGGCCTTGAATAGGTGGCCTTGGAAGGCCTTTGTTGCGGACCTAGCTACGTAGCTGGCGAACTAAGAAGAAGAAGAAGAAGAAGAGGACTAAACTAAACTATACTTTATCTTGTACAAAATTTGAAATCAGATTCAAATGGAGATCTGGACAAAATATTATTATTTGAAATTGTAGATCATGCTTGACACAATCAAGACATTGAAAATAATGAAAACTGAATATAATTACAATTTGGAAAATAATGAAAACTGAATATAATTACAATTTGGAAAATAATGAAAACTGAATATAATTACAATTTGGAAAATAATGAAAACTGAATATAATTACAATTTGGAAAATAATGAAAACTGAATATAATCAATTTGGAAAATAATGAAAACTGAATATATTACAATTTGGAAAATAATGAAACTGAATATAATTTACCTTGTTTCTCTAATCCTGTTTTGCTTCACAGCGTCAGGATAAGAAGAGATTTATAGAACGAGCCTTTGTGTGCGCTTCATAAATAGTGTCCTTCGTCGCCTCTGTTATCTCTGAGGTCCACGTTTTGCGTGGACGGCCTTTTGCTTTGTATCCATTGCATTGGAGCGACATTGCTCTTTGAGACACACTGCCTGTTGGTAATTTGCTTATGTGGCCGAACCATTTAATTTGTTGTTTCTTGATGAAGTCTAGTACTGATGTTGTACCCACTTTTTGATGTCTCCATTTCTAAACCGGTCTCTTCTTGTTACTCCCAGCATTCTGCGTAGACACTTCATTTCTGTCGTGACTAGTTTTCTTCTATCGTTTGATGTCAGCGTTCAGGTTTGGCACTGATTGAGAGAAAGTTGAGAGAAAGATTATGTTGAACATTGCTCTTTTTGTGTTCATGATGACATGTTTGCATTTCAAAATTGCTCCATTTGTTATATCATTTTTTTTTTTTTTATCTGTGTTGGATTTCGTTAGTTATTCTTTCGTTTGCTGAAAAAATGCCCTCTAAGTATATAAAATCTGTAACTTTTTTAAATTGATGATTGTCGACGAAGATATTGGTATTTTTTCAGTTTCAGTTTCAGTTTGGTAGTTTTTACACCAGCAGAGTTAATTTTCGACAAGAAATTTCCTGATCTAAAGGCAATATATTGTGTTGCTCTCAGTGACTCGTTTGTTAATGTGATGTTTATATGTTTCGTTATGTACTCGTATTTAATATATGGAAAATGTTGAGTTCTTATCTAGGGAATTCATTTCTATTTACTGCTCATTTATAGCAAAATTTTATCTATTTAATTTATCCATTTTCTGGCCTGGTGTAATATTATTTATTTATTAAATAATCGATTGTTATCAAACACCTGTGTTACTCAACTATACTTTAAATATCTGTAGATGAAATGTACCTTTAAATGTATGTTAATGTCAACAGGTTTTTCGCCTCTGGACGGAATTATTTTTTTAGCTTGAAAAATATTGCACACATACTTTAGCTAAACTAAGCTATTGTTTCTAAATATTATTTAAAGTTGAACTTATTATATATCAAATTAAAGATAAATGAATGTACTTTCACAAAATATTTATTATATCCGAAAACATAATGTTGTGTTGACTATGCATAAAAAATATTAGCCTGTATTAAAAAAAACTAATTGAAATTGTGAGAAGAAAAATCCAACTTATCAAGGGCCTTGATGAACAATATGTTGTATAAATCAGTCTAACTGCTTTCTTTATATAGGTAATCCATTTATGAATACACAAACATTAAGAAAATAGTGAAGAAATGCATGCTTTATTAACTGTTCACAAACTAGCATCATGACCATTCATAAAAATCGGTAGTTTTTTTTCTCAATCACATGGTATCCTAAAATGAATGATAAATTTCGTTTCAATTCTACTTCTAGCATAAGCTAGGCTGATATGTATTCGTTATTATTTACACATCCTTTCTAAGTAGTTTCCAGTTAATATAAATTTTCAATCGGAATAAAAATTAATAACAACTAAAAAAAACACCTTTTCTAGTCATCGTCTTTTGAGCGACGGGGTGGTCCACGCAGATAAGAAATATTTACACTCTAGTGTTCCATGGTACGGAATCAGTTAATGTGAACGGTATCATGCTGTTTAATACGATAATTAATAATGAACAGTATCATCATATTAGTACTAATAAAATATTTAATAATGTGAACAGTATCATGCAGTGTTTTAGTACTATAGTCCGTTTACAAATGTTTGCCCTCAGTCAAGTTCAATTTTCTCAAAAAAGTATCTGTTGTATTGATTTGAAATTTTGCATACAGTCTTATATTTACGATGACCAAATGAATATGTCGTTGACAGGTCGAAATGCAGCTCAGATTTTGCATATCGGCGAATTTCTTTGATGTTTTGCGAAAACTTTAGCAAAGCTATGCAAAAGAACGAATTTACAGTGATACACTTCATATAGGTTAAGGATGTCATCAAAGGCGGATCCATATTCATATAGTGATGGGTGCCATGTACATAATTAACATAGACATATATAATTAGCATAGACATATGGAAGAATTATAAAATAGAAAATGACTGGAGTATGACAAAAATATATTTCTAACCTTATTCTGTGTCGGACGATTCCAGTAGATTGATGACTGTTCTAGGTTGAATTAAATGCAAACAATCCTTTCTCAAATATTCATCTTCTTCTTTCAAGACATGGTCCTCACATTTTATCCAGTAAGCTTTATCAACATTTGATAGCGCAGCGTGGGTTAGTATCTTGACGTCAGACAATTTGAATGTAGTATTTTCAGCTGCCACTTGTCCTTTAATTTTAGCCCACACAAGTTCTATTGGGTTTAAATGGGAATGGTACGGTGGAAGTCTCAAACACCTATGACAATGTCCTCTATCAACTGTCAATTTGAAATTTCTTTGACTTTTGTGTCTGCTTTACAAGGAACAACAATTCTGGTTTGAAGTAAGTTTCATTAAACGGAATATTTTCTCTGATGAGCCACATCTTTATTGCGTCTTTTGTGCTCGATGTCGTAGGTATTTTGTCTTCTTGTGATATAACATTTGTGATATGATGCATTGTCCATTATGAGACAAGATGGTCTATCTAAAGATGGAAGAACTGTTTTCTCGAGCCAATTTCTAAATATTTGGCCATTCATCTCTGCGTGATAATCCCTATTGTCTGTAGACTTTGAAACGACAACGAGTTCAGCATTCTGCAATAACCCATTATGTCTACTACCACCGTTGGCTATGACTAAACATTGTCCTTTACTACTTGGTACATATCGCTTTATCCTTCCATCTACTGACTGCCATTCCTTTGCATTGGCGTGATGTGCATTGATCCATGTTTCATCCAAATACACAATATCATAACTTTCTCTGCCCATTTCTCTTACTTCACGTAGGTACTTGCTTCTCATGACTACTAAATGCGCTGCTCCAAAAATATTCTTCCTCGATATTCTCTAAGAGGTAGCCCAATGTCTTATACTTCTACTAAGTGCATTTAGATAACTCAATGTCATTTTCATTCCTTAAACAAGTCTGCAGCTTTCTTACAGTCACTGTTTCTTTGCAATCCAACATTTTCACAATTGCTCGTCGTATAACCTCCTTGTCAAAGCTATCTACAATTGACTTTCTACCAGCTATTTGCTTATTGTTTGGAAGGTTTATTCTTGATTCATGCATCCATCGACGAAATGACCGTTTACACAAACCCAAAGCATGCACTGTTCTCTTTTCGGGGTTTAAAATAGATTGATAAAGTCTTCCACGATCAGCTTCTAGACTAAAATATAAGTACAGCTTCATTGCAATGCTTTGAAGTGTGCAGAATTTCACTTTCAATCCCATTCTGTAATATAGCAAGAATCAGCCAACGTTTCTGGTAAATGGTTTCTGGTAAACTCACCCACTGCCTGTATTGGTGTAGACTTTACCTCTGAGCATATCCGTTCAAGTGTGACACCAGCTTCTAAACGGCAAAAAAAAACGTGCGCATATATGAATATATATGTTGTTGACCACAGAAGTTTGGGTGTGAAGTTGTAAAATCTTTAAAAATGTGTCCTTTTACACTGACAAGAGTTTTATATACCCCATATAAACAAACATGGAAATAATCTGTACAATCTACAAGACAAAAATGTTGTTGTTTGGTCATTCATATTTCAAGTTTGTATGCAAAATTTCATCATCGTGGTTGAAATGGGTGCAGAGTTATAGATTTTTAAACAGGGGCAAACATTTGTCAACGAACTATAATAAAAATTCCTGCAAAATATTTTCACCTTCTTCTAAGATTACATCCGGGACCTTTACATATGTAACGAATTACGAAGTTAGTGAGTTGACACTGAGATTGTCAAGTTAGTGAGTTGACACTGAGATTGTCAAGTTAGTGAGCTGCCACTGAGATTGTCATGTTAGTGAGTTGACACTGAGATTGTCAAGTTAGTGAGCTGCCACTGAGATTGTCAAGTTAGTGAGTTACCACTGAGATTGTCAAGTTAGTGAGTTACCACTGAGATTGTCAAGTTAGTGAGTTGACACTGAGATTGTCAGGGGTTAGTGAGTTTGACACTGAGATTGTCAAGTTAGTGAGCTGCCACTGAGATTGTCAAGTTAGTGAGTTACCACTGAGATTGTCAAGTTAGTGAGCTACCACTGAGGTTGTCAAGTTAGTGAGCTACCACTGAGGTTGTCAAGTTAGTGAGCTACCACTGAGGTTGTCCTGTGTAAGAAAGAGGTCGGAGCACATATGGTTACTCAGCTTAGTGCAATGACGATGGTACTATCAATCAATCAATCAATCAAGAATTTATATGAGTCAGTAACTGATGTCTATAGTTAATGTATGGCTTACGTTTGGATGCAAGTTCCAGCTTGATATATTTCTTATTCAAGTTGACACTCTGCACAAATATTAACCAAACAGACATACACAAATATTTGAAATATTTAACAAGAATAAATCAAATTATATTTGAGATTCTAGCATATCCTTGGTACAAGAAATCAAATTATCTTTGAGATTCTAGCATATTCTTGGTACAAACAAAAATAAACGTAGTAATATTGCTGAGAGATTGCATTAAAAAAATTTAATTTCGTTGCATATAGAAATGAGAGGCTGCGTAGTTTAGAGACTACATTTGATGTCAAATTGCACAAGAAAGCTAGAAATTCTTGTTTCTTCTTCTTCTTCTTCTTCTTCTTCTTTTTTTCAGTCTTCGACCCTAGGGAAGCATAGCTCCGCAACAAAGGCCCTTTCCCAAGGCCACATATTCAAGGCCATTCTTTTCCGATCTTTCCACTCTCTCCTACTGGCTTGCACCCATATTCAACTCCCGTCTCCAGGTGTTCCTGTGTGTCCCCTTACATCTATTGCACTGGGGGTTCCATCGGAGAGCCTGTCTTGTGATGCTGTTTGGAGGTTTCCTCAGTGTGTCTCCTACCCATCTCCACCTTTATACTCCTTATCTCTTGTTCCACCTACCGTTGTCCCGCTACAGTTCCCTGTTTGTAGTCTTGTCATAGTATCGCAGGCGGAGTATCCTGCGTAGGCATCTATTGATGAATGTCGGCAGCATTTTGGTGTTCCCTTTAGTTGATCTCCATGTCTCCGCTCCATATAGAAGGACAGCCTTGACATTTGAGTTAAATATCATTATGTTAGTTTTATTCCTGATCATTCTTGAACTCTGTATGTTCTTCAGAATGGCAAATGCTCTAACATCTTCACCTGTGCCACCTTGAATGTTGATAACACTTTCAATAAATTCTTCTTTAGGAATGAAAATGTATTCTCGAATATATGTTATCGTTTCGGGTTACATACTCCAAGATATGTTATCGCTTGTGTTACATACTCCAAGATATGTTATCGCTTGTGTTACATACTTGAAGATATGTTATCGAAGAGATGTTGACCATATGACCCTTGTGTGCCGATGGTTAATGAAAAATACGGGCTTAAATCCGTATTACCCGACATACCAGGTGGTATAAAATGGTAAAAATAAATATATATTTCTCTCGTACCGTTATACGTTACATAGTGACTTTAAGTAATTTTTCCATACGCTCTGTCCTGGACAACTCGCTCAATCTCCTCCATGGAGCTGAGCCCGATATTTCTTGCCTCTCTCATCAAAGTTCGTTTCCGGGTTTCCCTACGGCTTCCTCTCTTTATTGAACCCTTTGCCTCCCAGTTCAGTGCCTGGTTTGATATTCTTTGCCTCCCACTTCAATGCCTGGTTTGATATTCTTTGCCTCCCACTTCAGTGCCTGGTTTGATATTCTTTGCCTCCCACTTCAGTGCCTGGTTTGGTATTCTTTGCCTCCCACTTCAATGCCTGGTTTGATATTCTTTGCCTCCCACTTCAATGCCTGGTTTGATATTCTTTGCCTCCCACTTCAATGCCTGGTTTGATATTCTTTGCCTCCCACTTCAATGCCTGGTTTGATATTCTTAATGAATATTATAATCATCAACCTAATGATTATAGAATATTCTGAATCTGTAGAATACGTTACGAGAATACGACATAATAATATCACCCAGGGGCGGAAAGGCAACAGCAATATCAACGAGGAAATAAAAATGAGGAGTAGAAGTGGTTGGGAGATACATTTAGAAGGGAGACGACCAGACGCCCACATATGGCTTTGAAATGGAATCCAGGAGTCAACAGAGACATAGAAAGACCTAGAGAGACATGGAGACGAACTGTGTACAAAGAAAGAGATTAAGCGGGAAAGGCCTGGAATGAACCACAGCCAACTATAACTGTGCCTGACAACTGATGGGAAAATCTCTAACCTAGTTTAAGTTGGGGGTTCAAAAATAAATATGTTTGATAGAACACTGCAAAGCATTTTTGAAATTTTACTCAATTCTGTGAGTCTATGGTTATTTATTGGTGAAAACTATTCATAATTTTGATATTCCTTACTGTTAAACTTAACTTGTTGCATAATTTAACTTCGATTTAGCATTTTAAAATGAATTCGTCTACATACAATAATACAGGAAGAGGAGGTCACGTATTGTATTTGTGGTCTGATTTCTCCCAATACTTACTCGAGTCCGCAGGCCCATAAGTTTATAGTTGGCTTTGAATGAACTAACCTCGCTTACTCAAGACAGATCTGGTTTGGAGACAATTTGTTGATGCCTCAATGCTTCAATGGGAGCTGAGCGAAGAAGAAGAATATGTTACAGATGCACGCCAAATTTCTTGAAACGAAGGGCACTCATTTATTATGAAGCATTTTTTTCATGATGTATCGTCCATTCAACCAAAGAGAAGAAACAATTAGACTTTACTTTTTTAGACTGAAAATATATCATGCACCGCGCATAAGAGTAATCTAAAAATAGAGAAAAGATGGCCAGGGTTACCTAGTGTATGGGTGTAATTATTTAGTGTGTCAGACATATCGAACATCTAGCATAAACGAAGGCTAGCTGCATGATGCGTGCATGTGTGCTTGTACACGTGTGTGATTCCAGTGATAAGAAATTAATGTGCTATATTTGTCTCCATATTGTATTTTTCAAAGCTATAATACAAATATATAAACATCCCACTTGCATTTTTTCTATACGTGACTCAAGAGTTAATATTCTTTCTCCTTGCTCAACAAATTTGATGTAAGTGATATCCCTTAAGTAATATAATGATAATGTTACAAATATTTTCGACGTATTTTTTGTATGAACATGTGTTTATCTTGTACATACAGAGATATTGTACAGTGTAAAGCGATGTATATTTCATATTTCGTTTTGTGACTTTTATGTTGTTGCTGTGATGGGCTACAAAGTTGTAATATTTGTATTGTGTTTTCTCAGTGTTATATATATTTTGTGATGTAGTGTTTATGTTAGGCTTTCCTATTCTTTGTTTTTTCTCATCAAACTGTTACCGGGTTGTTGCAATGTGTCGTGGTTTTCTGTTTGTGTCCTGTCTGCTCTTGTTGTTTTCTTCTTCTTCTTCTTTGCGTTCGTTCTTTACGACCAATTTTAATCACTCTTTGTGATATGTTTGATCTTTGCCAAGAACGTGTATACGTTGCACATTGGTTTGTAGGCCCCTAAACGCATAGACTTCTACACGTTTAGGACACATGCATCCGATTTCAGCCAAACCTCCTTAGTCGCCTCTTACGACATGCGTGGCAGGTAACAGTGGTTCTATTCTTGACACCACAAATTTGGGCCCCGGTAATCACTCGGACGCGTCTTGTATTTTTCTCCTTCTTCATCTTTCAACTCTCAAAGGAGCACAGGTCTTCAACAAACTTCTTCTAGCTCTTACTCTCTCTTGCCATTCCTTCCAATTCTTTTCATGTTTTATCTATCCTTTTAATATCAGCCTTCAGCTCTCTTCTCCAGATCTGTCTAGACTTCCCTGCGGGTTCCAAAACAGTGCCTGTCTTGTAATGATTCCGGTCGGTCTTCTCAATGCATGTCCTATCCATCGCCAGCGTCTCTTCCTGAGCTCTTTCTCTACTGGTATCTGCTTTGTCATCTTGTTGTTTTGGTGATAATTATTTTTACTTTTTGACAAGATTCTGCTCTACCATCTAACGTTCTTTTTCGTGGTCTCTTCTCTCCTTCTTTCCTGATGTTCTTTTGTAGAAAACTTTGTCTATAGTGAAGTATTTTAATGTTATTATTTAGTATTTGTAATTGTTTTAATTTACTAATTTCTACAGTTCTTGGAATGGAAATATGAAATAGTGAAGAATTATATCTGTTGCCATCAGTATTACTAGAAACTCTGAATGCAAATATGAAATAGTGAAGAATTATTTCTGTTGCCATCAGTATTACTAGAAACTCTGAATGCAAATATGAAATAGTGAAGAATTATATCTGTTGCCATCAGTATTACTAGAAACTCTGAATGCAAATATGAAATAGTGAAGAATTATTTCTGTTGCCATCAGTATTACTAGAAACTCTGAATGCAAATATGAAATAGTGAAGAATTATTTCTGTTGCCATCAGTATTACTAGAAACTCTGAATGCAAATATGAAATAGTGAAGAATTATTTCTGTTGTCATCAGTATTACTAGAAACTCTGAATGCAAATATGAAATAGTGAAGAATTATTTCTGTTGCCATCAGTATTACTAGAAACTCTGAATGCAAATATGAAATAGTGAAGAATTATTTCTGTTGCCATCAGTATTACTAGAAACCCTGAATGCAAATATGAAATAGTGAAGAATTATTTCTGTTGCCATCAGTATTACTAGAAACTCTGAATGCAAATATGAAATAGTGAAGAATTATTTCTGTTGTCATCAGTATTACTAGAAACTCTGAATGCAAATATGAAATAGTGAAGAATTATTTCTGTTGTCATCAGTATTACTAGAAACTCTGAATGCAAATATGAAATAGTGAAGAATTATTTCTGTTGTCATCAGTATTACTAGAAACTCTGAATGCAAATATGAAATAGTGAAGAATTATTTCTGTTGTCATCAGTATTACTAGAAACTCTGAATGCAAATATGAAATAGTGAAGAATTATTTCTGTTGTCATCAGTATTACTAGAAACTCTGAATGCAAATATGAAATAGTGAAGAATTATTTCTGTTGTCATCAGTATTACTAGAAACTCTGAATGCAAATATGAAATAGTGAAGAATTATTTCTGTTGTCATCAGTATTACTAGAAACTCTGAATGCAAATATGAAATAGTGAAGAATTATTTCTGTTGTCATCAGTATTACTAGAAACTCTGAATGCAAATATGAAATAGTGAAGAATTATTTCTGTTGTCATCAGTATTACTAGAAACTCTGAATGCAAATATGAAATAGTGAAGAATTATTTCTGTTGTCATCAGTATTACTAGAAACTCTGAATGCAAATATGAAATAGTGAAGAATTATTTCTGTTGTCATCAGTATTACTAGAAACCCTGAATGCAAATATGAAATAGTGAAGAATTATTTCTGTTGTCATCAGTATTACTATAAACCCTGAATGCAAATATGAAATAGTGAAGAATTATTTCTGTTGTCATCAGTATTACTAGAAACTCTGAATGCAAATATGAAATAGTGAAGAATTATTTCTGTTGTCATCAGTATTACTAGAAACTCTGAATGCAAATATGAAATAGTGAAGAATTATTTCTGTTGTCATCAGTATTACTAGAAACTCTGAATGCAAATATGAAATAGTGAAGAATTATTTCTGTTGTCATCAGTATTACTAGAAACTCTGAATGCAAATATTCAGATGTAAGTATCATTATTTGTTATCTCACCGCCATGACGTCAGGTAGATTGATAATTGACGTTAAAGCAGTCTGATAATTTCTATCATTTGTATCTTGTAATCATATTTGGGGATCACTGTGGACTAGAAGCTAGATACTCACCTCTCGTTCTAAAGGTACTGGTTCGCTCCCTCATGCAGCCATCGAGATTTTTTTTCAGAGATTCCTAATTTCAGTGTAGGTGAGATCGAGTTATTAGTTCTATCGGAGACGGACGATAAAACATAGATGCCGTGTTCAATTTGAGCACGTAAAAGAACCCTTGGCAATTAAAAATTGAAAAGAGCAGGCTGGGAAACCGTTGCCCGCGCAAAATTCATTAGAAATATTAAAAATAAAATTCGTACAAAATATTTCACAATCTTCAAAATTACACCAGGTACCATCGCCGGTGCTACGGAGCTCGTGCACTGCAGTTAAAATCGTCCTTGTAAGAAAGAGATAGGAGAACACATAGTTACTCACAGAAGTGCAATGATAGTGGTCCTATCAATCAATCAATCAATCAATCAATCGATCTATCATACCCCATCACACGTAGTTCTGTGAACTTTCGGAAAGAAGAGGCCCAAGCAGTCTACTGCTCAGATATCAAGATGTCTGCAAGACCTCAATGAATAACTTTTCTATCAGTCCCAATGTAATAGGATGGTGTGGTGATGACGGTTTGCTGGGTTTTATTCTTGTAGGTTAACTTGTTGGAACTCAAAGTAACTCATAATAACTTGTCAGTAACTTGTTTAACAGTATAAAAGTACCAAACACCATCCTATTAGTTGCATCTTTGTTTTATTTCGATGTTAAGAGTGTACACAAAACAAGTCTATTCGTGTCTACCAATAAATGGGAAAAACTAGATGATAACTAAGTTATGTCAAAAACAGCATTACGCAAAGTTATATAAACTTTGGGAAAGAGACTTAGGAATGACCGAAAGACAAGAGGGATTAGGAATGAGCCGAAGACGAGTTGGAATGAGCCGAAAGACAAGAGGATTAGGAATGAGCGAAAGACAAGAGGGACTTAGGAATGAGCTGAAAGGCAAGAGGGACTTAGGAATGAGCGAAAGACAAGAGGGACTTAGAATGAGCCGAAGACAAGGAGACAATCATACACTTAGAAGTTGTCGCAGTAAAACACTTGCCAATTGACCGTGTCTGTAAAGACAGAACGAGAATTCTAACGCAAGACCGACAAGGGATTCTGCAAGACCCACGAGAATTTTGCAAGACCTACGAGAATTCTGTAAGACCCACGTGGGTTCCCGATGTAATTTAGAAGATAGTAAATATATTTTGTAGAAATAAACAAAATTTTATAGTGAATTTTGCCCGGGCTGCGGCTTTCCAGCTTGCTCTTCTCGATTTTGAGATGGCAAGGGTTCTTTTACGTGTTCAACTTGAACACGAAACCTACGTTTTATCGTCCGTCTCCGATAGGACTATGAACTGGATCTCACCTACAATTAGATCAGGAATCTCTGGAAAAATATCCCTATTGCTCCACACGGGAGCGAACCAAGTAACTTTGGTACACGGGGCGAGCATCTAACCTCTACGTCACCGAGATCTCTACAAAGATGTAAAGTCTGAAGACGGCAAAGACCATATACAAATATATTAGATGTTTAGTGTGTCCATGACATGATATTGTCCTTATACGAAAAGGTCATCTATATATATCATCATCATCAAGTAGCTTGTCCTGAGCAGAACTTTGCTACCCCAACAGTTCTCCGGAATTTCTCTCTCTCATAGGCCAGATGTCCTGCCTCTGCAGCTGTCATGTTCAAACCATCAGATACATCCTGAATCCATCTTCCCCGTGGTCTTCTCTTCTTCTCTTTGCCGGTATGCCTTCTTCCATGATGGTCTTCTCCAGCCCTTCATGTCTTTTTATATGTCCAAAATATCTCAATTTTCTTTTCTTATTTGTAGCATCAGCCAGTTTTCTTTGATTTTGAGTTCTTTCAGAATAGATCTATTTGTTCTCTTCTCTGTCCAAGATATACGAAGGACTCTTCTGTAACACTTATATTCAAAAGCACATATATGTTTTTTTACTGCTATATTAAATGGCCATGCTTCACACATACGTTGCCACTGGGAATATGCATGCTTTTAGTATTCTGATCTTTGTTTTCTTATCAGTTCCATTCCATACTGTTTTTAGTTGTTTAATTTTTTGTAACGCCATGTTTGTTCTTCTTTTAATTTCCTTCATCCATTTCCATCTGTTGTTAGCAGGAACCAAGATATTCAAAACTGTTCACATTTTCTACTTTCTCTCCGTTGATAAAAATATCTTTTGTCATGTTTTAGCATATATACATATATATAGTATATATATAAGATTACCATATTTTGATCTTCGAACAGAACACTTTCTTCGAACTGAGAACACTTCACTTCGACTGAGAACACTTCTACTTCCGAACTGAGAACACTTCTACTAACATTAAATTCTATTTAAATTATGTTCCATGTATATTTTCCTGATCTGTTTTAGAATGTTGTTTTTTTGTTGCATCAAATGTCCATAAAATTGCTTGCATGAGAAATGTTTGAAATGAAACTTTACAAGTGAAATTGACTTACTGATTCGCCCAGTGGTTACCGGGGCCCAAATTTGGGGTGTAAAGAATAGAACCACTGTTACCTGCATGCATGTCGTAAGAGGCGACTAAGGAGGTTTGGCTGAAATCGGATGCATGTGCCTAAACGTGTAGAAGTCTATGCGTTTAGGGGCCTACAAACCAATGTGCAACGTATACACGTTCTTGGCAAAGATCAAACATATCACAAAAAGTGATTAAAATTGGTCGTAAAGAACGAACGCAAAGAAGAAGAAGAAGACTTGACTGAATCCACAAAAGATGATTTCTCTACTCGAAGCATTACATGCAGGAATAGCAAAATACGAACTGTGATATCTTCATGATTTCTCTACCGAAGCATTATGTGCTGGAATAGCAAATACGAACTGTGATATCTTCATGATTTCTCTACCGAAGCATTATGTGCTGGAATAGCAAATACGAACTGTGATATCTTCATGATTTCAGAATACATTTCACTACTCAAACAGTTTTCAGAATAGTTACACCATCTTTTTGTAGTGATTACTTGATTTTATATGTGGGATACAAATTCCCTTCAGGTTGTAGCTATCTGTTTTCACAAGCACTTTAAATCATCTATGTGCACATGTTTGTTAGTCAAAAAACTGTTAACATTCTCTTGGCTTGTCAAATTGCTGTCAAATCTTCAAATTTACAATATTGTTTGTCGACGATCAGACTCACTCGTCAAATCCTATTCTTCTTCTTCTTTCAACGCTCCATATCGGCCACATACTAAACCGCTCTTTTGTAATTTGTATGTGATTTGAGCCTAAGAGCGATTGTATGTTGTGCCAGTTATGCGCCTACAAGTAGGCCAGCACACCCGATTTCAACGCTTTTTATTTACTAGGTTAGCTTCCCCTAGATCATCACCTCAGTCACCTTGTAGGTAGCAGTGTTACTATTCTCTGCTCCTTCTGAGCCCCTTCGACACAAAGGCGAGTTCGTGAAATTAGAACGTGTCCTCACAAATGAGAACGTATGGAAACCCTATATTATAAATATAAAATATATAAATATATATTGTAATGATGAAGCTAACTAGCTTAAAAAGCTTTTTAAGAGTCGCCTGACCATATCTTTTCACTGTATCATGTCACGACAACGTGCTTCGCTAGTAAACTAGTGCCTCGCTAATTACTGGGTTGGAAGCCAACAAGGGCTAAAAACAAAACATCAAAAACGAAACGGAATCGCATGTATATCAAATTTATTTAATCCCTCCTTAAGAGCTTATAAGAGCTCTTTAATCCCTTTTCTCGGCAATTTTGTTACATTCAGACGCACTTGTATTAAAATATATACTGAATTAGCAAGTTTACTGTCTTTGGGCAATCTTAACAAATACTGGGAGACTGTATACTGTGTTAACAAATACTGGGAGACTGTATACTGTGTTAACAAATACTGGAGCAGTATACTGTGTTAACAAATACTGGGAGACTGTATACTGTGTTAACAAATACTGGGAGACTGTATACTGTGTTAACAAATACTGGGAGACTGTATACTGATTTTGTGTTATCTTAACAAATACTGGTCGCATCTGTGGCCTATGGGATAGTGACTCGGTCTATTAACCCGACGTTCTGAGTTCGAATCACGCTGCGGACAGTTTGGTTGCAAAGTGTTTCGCGTAGATTATGACAAAGGACGATGGCACCACCCGTTCAGAACGCAATGGCAAACTACTGAACGTAATGATGCCTAGAAAAATCACAAACATCGTTAAAAAGCTGGGGTTGATTCTCAAAGTTCTGTAAAGGATATGCAATTAACTTTTTTTTAAAACAAATACTGGGAGACAGTATGCTGTCTCTGTGTCATCTTAACAAATATCACACACCAGTAAATCAGCTCAGAAGAGCAAAGGTTAATTAAAATAACGAAATATCTCAAAACTGTGCTCTATGCACGATACTTTATGCACGGAACACAACCTACTGGTCCAACATTTTATTTATCGTTGAACGTTGAACAAATTAACGTCAGTTTACAAACACTAAGTAAGTTGGTACTGCAGTCAGTGCCGCGGTCGTGCATCAATTTAGCTGGTGGATCAAGCAACAATTTTGGAAAAATCATGGTTTTGATTAGGTTATATTTTAATATTTATCTTTATGTGTCTGTTATGGGAGAAGCTACCCTCCGCCCCCACTTCCATCCCCTAATCTTTATTAGAATATATATAGATGTATATTGATACAACGGGCAATTACCTGTAATACTATTCTATGATGGTTAGCTAATTATTTATTATTATTTTAAATATCATTCGTATTTACGAAACTTGATTATTTGTACATCAATAACACACTGTTTAACTGTGTACTGGCTTTGACTGCGTAAGAATGTCCCTTTAGTAAATTAATTTTACATCAATAACACGCTTAACTGTGTACTGGCTTGACTGCGTAAGAATGTCCCTAGTAAATTAATTTTACATCAATAACACCGTTTAACTGTGTACTGGCTTGACTGCGTAAGAATGTCCCTAGTAAATTATTTTTACAGCAATAACACCGTTTAACTGTGTACTGGCTTGACTGCGTAAGAATGTCCCTAGTAAATTATTTTACAGCAATAACACCGTTTAACTGTGTACTGGCTTGACTGCGTAAGAATGTCCCTAGTAAATTAATTGTACAGCAATAACACCGTTTAACTGTGTACTGGCTTGACTGCGTAAGAATGTCCCTAGTAAATTAATGAAAATCACATATTTGTCTGTGCTAAATAATCAGTGGTGAGAGAGGTCAAAGGTCGATATGTTAATTAACACAGGTCTAAATAGACCACATTTCTACGTGTCCTAAAAAATAGTGCGCTGAAATGTGTAAGTATACTAATTAGGAAGGAAAACCACTGAATTTCAGACTGTATATGATAATTTAGCATTATATATTCAACTTTCAAAACTAATCAGTATCACGTTAAAAGTAAGAATTATGAACAAATAATTTATACAATAATAAATACATGCTACACTTTATTGTTGGTGAGACCCTTTCTACTGGCCCTTAATGACGAGCCGTCACTGACAGCAACTATGTGGTATATAAAACGACACAACAATAAGCTACACTGTTAAAGTCAACAAGAAATGGTTGTGAGTATATCATTTTTCTGGGTGTTTCTGTAGCGAAGTGGTTACGGTGTTTTCATGTTGTTCTGAAGACTGTGGGTTTGAATCCGGACTGAGTGACATCAGCCATCTTTTACTGAGAACCCTAGGATTGTTGATGGAGCTAAAATATTTCAACTTGGTGCAAAACTGTCGGCAGATGAGGTGCCATCTTCATTGTCAGGAACGGAGCCATATTGGGAAATCAGGTGCAATGAAGTCAATGGTTCGTCTCTCGGAGATCCTATCTCAAGACACTGACTTGGCTGCACACACCTAGACATGCTGGAGTACAGGGTAACAAACGTGCTTTCTGGCAAACACTGCCCCCGACTCAAGCTGGCAGAAGTATGGACAGAGTCATCAATGCGGTACGCTCTCATTTATATGATATAGGCGAGTCTCAGACACTGGAACACTGGAAGAATTCGGATTTGAGTTTGGACATGCCAGACAGTGTCGTCTTTATGGTAGGTAGAGAGAGAGAGAGAGAGAGAGAGAGAGAATATATACTAATCAACTTCTCGTGGTTAGGACGAGCAAGTGGACATTGGGATGGCTGCTGCAGCGGAGGACGGAGCATACATAGGAGTGTCGAATATGTCATGACGGACTGCATACAATAATAAACGTGTTTCACTGGTACGTGTTCACTACTAATAATAATATCTTTACACTCTTTCTTGTTGATGAGAACCCTTTTTGGTAATGTATTGAGATGTATACATTTAACATAAAACTCTTTTCTTATATCAATGTTATAGTGTTAGAGTTTTCCAACTTAAATGAAGGAAGAAATTAACACAAATATAGATTTATCCAAGATAAACGTAGTTCTCAACCAAAGTGCTTGATTATCGATCAATCAAGTACCAAGTAGAGGCGTAGACGATCATATCTCTCCACAACTCTCTTTGCTTGGTGCATGTAATCAGTTCTGATGTCGATCTTGTGTCGAACCATGATGTCAGGCCATCCAGCATCTTCTCCCTCTGTCTTCCACGATCTTTCCTTCCTGAATTTTACCTGTTGTCACCAAATGTTCTAAACCTTCTCTTCGCATTATATGCCCGAAGAACCTTGATTATCGGATTCTTATTCTTTTGATAAGGTTTCTTTGTGTGCAGGCCTGATTTAAAACCTCCTCATTTGATGCTTCGCTATCCATGGAATTTTCAGCAATCTTCTGTACAACCACATCTCTGTGGCTTCCAATGATCGTATTGATTGTTTATTCATTGTCCATGATTCGCTGCCATACAGAAGTATTGGATCAATATAGCACTGGAGTATTCGTTTTTGCAATGTCATTGGTAGTGAATTCACGCATAGTGTGTTTTTCATTTTCATAAAAGATGCTTTCGTTTGAGCTATTCTACTTCTAATCTCTGTTTTACACTTGCCATCTGATGTCAGGAGTGTTCCTAGGTACTTGAATCGATGAACTTGTTTCAATGTTGTATTATTTATGTTGGTATTACATATTGATGTTTCCTGTTTCTTATACAAAATAATATTGAGAAAAGTGTTATAATTTGAGCATGAGAAACATGAAAGTTGGAAATAGATAATTTCTACAGAAGTCATCCCAGGCAAGAGTGGGGGAGAGGGTGACCAAGACGTAGTAAATTGGTTTTTCTCCAGCTATTAATTCAGATGTAGCCATGACACCTAATACGGCAATTTTGACTGTTTTTGCGTGAAAGTTACTTACTTATCCCCAATTTAGTTGCCATTCAGGCGAGCGTTAGTTCGACTTCAGAGTAATTGTCTTCAAATGAAGATCTTCAAGTCAAGGAATAGTTCAACCGTATACTGTAATCTCGAACGTATACCGTGTGCACATCTCAAACCGTATACCGTGTGACATCTCGAACCGTATACCATGTGACATCTCAACCGTATACCGTGTGCACATCTCGAACCGTATACCGTGTCACATCTCCAACGTATACCGTGTGCACATATCCAACCGTATAGCGTGTGCACATCTCAACCGTATACCGTGTGACATCTCAACCGTATACCGTGTGCACATATCCAACCGTATAGCGTGTGCACATCTCCAACCGTATACCGTGTGCACATTCAACGTATACCGTGTGCACATCTCCAACCGTATACCGTGTGCACATCTCAACCGTATACCGTGTGCACATCTCGACCGTATACCGTGTGACATCTCAACCGTATACCGTGTGCATATCTCAACCGTATACCGTGTGCAATCCAACCGTATACAGTGTACATCTCAACCGTATACTGTGTGCATCTCGAACGTATACATGTGACATCTCCAACCGTATACCGTGTGCACATCTCAACCGTATACCGTGTACATCTCGAACCGTATACCGTGTGCACATCTCGACCGTATACTGTGCATTCCAACCGTATACCGTGTGCACATCTCCAACCGTATACCGTGTGATCTCAACCTATACTGTGTGCACATCTCGAACCTATACGTGTGACATCTAACTATACCGTGGCACATTCAACGATAAGTGTTCCATCTCCAACCGTATACCGTGTGCACATCTCCAACCGTATACTGTGTGCACATCTCGAACCGTATACCGTGTGGACATCTCCAACCGTATACCGTGTGCTCATCTCGAACCGTATACCGTGTGCACATCTCCAACCGTATACCGTGTTCACATCTCCAACCGTATACCGTGTGCACATCTCCAACCGTATACTGTGTGCACATCTCGAACCGTATACCGTGTGGACATCTCCAACCGTATACCGTGTGCTCATCTCCAACCGTATACCGTGTGCACATCTCCAACCGTATACCGTGTGCACATCTCAACCGTATACCGTGTCACATCTCAACGATACCTGTGCAATCCAACCTATACGACATTCAACCGTATACGTGTGCACATCTCAACCGTATACGTGTGCACATCTCAACCGTATACTGTGACACTCAACGAACGTGTACATCTCCAACGTATACCGTGTGCACATCTCCCAACCGTATTAAACTAGTGTGCACATCTCCAACCGTATACCGTGTGACATCTCAACCGTATACGTGTGCACATCTCCAACTTATAGTGTGACATCTCGAACCGTATACCGTGTGCACATCTCCAACCGTATACCGTGTGCACATCTCAACCGTATACCGTGTGCACATCTCAACCGTATACGTGTGCACATCTCGAACCGTATACGTGTGACATCTCCGTATACTGGTCATCTCGAACGTATACCGTGTGACATCTCAACCGTATACCGTGTACATCTCCAACCGTATACCGTGTGCACATCTCAACGTATACGTGTGACATCTCAACCGTATACCGTGTCATTCAACGTATACCGTGTGTCATCTCTAGTATACCGTTGCACATCTCCAACCGTATACCGTGTGATCTCAACCTATACCGTGTCACATCTCGAAAACGTGCGGACTATACCGTGTGCACATTCAACGTATACCGTGTGACATCTCGAACTGATACCGTTGCAATCTACATACCTGCACATTGAACGACGTGCACACAACAACATCGAACGTATTGGGACATTCAACCGTATACTTTCACTAACATCAACAGAAATAGGACATTGCAATGAGACGCCTCGTTTAACTGACTAGCAACAACATAAGTAGGACATTCAGTCTCTGACTAAACAACAGAAGTAGGACATTCAGTCTCTGACTAAACAACATAAGTAGAACAGTTATCCAATGACTAAAGAACAGAACTAGGACATTCAGTCTCTGACTAAACAACATAAGTAGAACAGTTATCCAACAACTAAACAACATAAGTAGAACAGTTAGACAACAACAAAACAACAGAAGTAGAACAGTTAGACAATGACTAAACAACAGAAGTAGAACAGTTAGACAACGACTACGGTTGAAACAACAGCATAAGTAGAACAGTTAGACAATGAACTAAACAACAGAAGTAGAACAGTTAGACAACAACAAAACAACAGAAGTAGAACAGTTAGACAATGACTAAACAACAGAAGTAGAACAGTTAGACAATGACTAAACAACAGAAGTAGAACAGTTACAACAACTAAACAACAGAAGTAGAACAGTTAGACAATACTAAAACAACAGAAGTAGAACAGTTAGACAATGACTAAACAACAGAAGTAGGACAGTTAGACAAATACATAAACAACATAAGTAGAACAGTTAGACAATGACTAAACAACAGAAGTAGAACAGTTATCCAATGACTAAACAACAGAAGTAGAACAGTTATCCAATGACTAAACAACAGAAGTAGAACAGTTATCCAACAACTAAACAACAAAGTAGACGTTATCCAACAACTAAACAACATAAGTAGAACAGTTAGACAACAACAAAACAACAGAAGTAGAACAGTTAGACAATGACTAAACAACATAAGTAGAACAGTTATCCAACAACTAAACAACAGAAGTAGAACAGTTAGACAATGACTAAACAACAGAAGTAGAACAGTTAGACAAGCTAAACAACAGAAGTAGAACAGTTAGACAACAACAAAACAACATAAGTAGAACAGTTAGACAATGACTAAACAACAGAAGTAGAACAGTTAGACAATGACTAAACAACAGAAGTAGAACAGTTAGACAATGACTAAACAACAGAAGTAGAACAGTTAGACAATGACTAAACAAGCAGAAGTAGAACAGTAACATGACTAAACAACAGAAGTAGGACAGTTAGACAATGACTAAACAACAGAAGTAGAACAGTTAGACAATGACTAAACAACAGAAGTAGAACAGTTAGACAATGACTAAACAACAGAAGTAGAACAGTTAGACAATGACTAACAACAGAAGTAGAACAGTTAGACAACGACTTAAACACAGAAGTAGAACAGTTAGACAACGATAAACAACAGAGTCAGTTAGACAATGACTAAACACAGAAGTAGGACAGTTGACACAACAAAACAACAGAAGTAGGACAGTTAGACAACAACAAAACAACAGAAGTAGAACAGTTAGACAATGACTAAACAACAGAAGTAGAACAGTTAGACAACGACTAAACAACAAGAGATTATTCAGCATCTGACCTAGAAAGTGCATAAGCTATAATAAGTAAAATTTCAAAGAAACATGTCAAATTTCTGCCCCGCAAACTACTAGATGATGATATTGATTTCTGTTTTCATTCTTTAGAAACATCTAGAAAGAAGACTACAAAATGGAAGACCAAGATGAAAGTGAAACTGTTAATTTAGATAACACAGAATCTGAACCTGTTCAGTAAGATTTTCTGTGCTTGTTTAATCTCTTGGTGCACATTTATTTTCTTGCATTCATACCAGTATTTGAACATGTTTCGTTCACATTAGGGTTTCAGATGTCTCGGTTTTCCAAGACAGTCCGGTTTCTTAACGAAAAAATATTGATAGAAACATGATTTCGGACGACACTTTGTCCAGTTTTGTCCCTGTCAAACTGTCAAATGAAAGTTGGAATAACTCGCGCTTTTCTCGATTTTCAGATGTGAGAACTGTTTAATTTGGAAACTTGAAATATCCACGACACACTAAACACCTAAACACTAGCACACCTAACCAACCTTAGATAAACAAATGAGGTCAAATAGAAATTTTCATAAACGAGTATTGAGGAAATCAGCAATCAATGCACAAATCTAACCAGGTATTGCAGTTAACACCACTGTTGTCACTAAAGAGATACCTAACAACTAAAGCAAATCTCATAAGAACGATTTTCTGGCCAACACTATATTACCAGTGTCAAACATGGCCAATAACAGCAGCCAATGAGCGGAAAATCATAACGACAGAGATGAGGTGTCTTAGAAGAGCTGCAGGTGTACAATAAAGACAAAATTAGAAATGAAGAAATCAGAAGAAGACTGGATGTAAACCAGTCATGCAATTCATAAAAGAACAACAGATTAAATGGTTTCGACACCTGACAAGAATGCCCTGGTATCGCCTACACAGTGATCCCCACAAAAAGTATAACAAGTACAGAGCAAGAGAAGACCACGCAAAGAGGGGCACGGCATCAGAACAGCCTTAAGAATATGAATAATAGCTTACAAAGTGCATTAGAAAAAGAACATACAAGATCACTACACCCCCCCCCTTTCTTTCCATAAATATATTATACAGAAGTAAATGGTGGAAGAGAAGGAAGACACTAAACCCTGTCATAGTAGTGGCTCATTATGTTATAAGTTAGTACATAACTGTACTGTTTCATTTGAAAAGTCCACGTAGAAGCAGTAGTTTTGCTTTCATGACCAATATGAACCTAATACAAATCTAGACAGAATATTTTCTCTCATGAAAGTGCAGTAGACAGGTGGAAGCAACAATTAAATGCGTATTTCTTTATCGTTTCAAGTCCGACAAATATCAGACGTCGCCGATGCTGGAGAGAGTATGGACGTTACGGTAAACATTCAAAAAGTAATACAAGATACCAAATAATTCAGTTTTCGTATAATGTATGATTTATTTGATTCATATCACATTTATTAGTTCGTACATATCTGTGTAAGTAATAGCAGTATGAAAGTTTGTAACATCTTTGATTCTTCTTCTTCTTGTAGTTCAGGCTATTAAGGGGGCACTGCTAGCAGGGAATACCGAAAACGTGATTCTAAAGTTTTCCAACGTACTTGGTATCTAATTAAAAGTTAACGAATTGTGGGTCATTTATTTTTACATTTATAGAATTGGTTAAATAGTTTTCAAATTATGATGGATGATTCAAAGATCATGGAATCTTCTTCGCTAGGATGATTTTCTATTTTGTTAGAAAATTAAAATAGATAATTTTTACATCATAATTTTATCAAATATTAACCAACCAGCATGTAACTTTGCATGTCCGTTGACATTAGAACTATCTATAGCGTATACTATGGGCATTCTAATGTCTTAATTCCATTAATGTTTACGTTTTTTCCCATTAAACAATTTTGAAACCATAAAATGATAATTTTGAGGTGGCCAAAAAATATAATCTATTAAAGTGATACTATTTTCCATAGTACTTACCAAAATCACACAATCCGTGTGTATGCTGTTTAATTTTGAATGAATTTGACTATCATTTCACAAATAATTTGTAAAATGTGAGACCTGTATTTTGCACATGTCTAAAATAATTTTTTATGTCAAAATTCTCATTTACTTTCTTGTATATTGTATATACTGAACCCCAGTGACAATTATATTTTATATAGCTTAATGATATGCTAAGTAAATCTGAAAATATGGGATCAAAATATTTAAAATTGAAATTTTAATGATTTGTGTACTAATGGCACCCAATCTCTGCTAGTACTGCACCCTTAAGCATAACTAGAATCACAAATATGAGTATTGTTATAGTGTGATTTATTTTATACAAAATAACGACTGTCATTGTCATTCTACGTGTTGTCATACTAAATGCACCATTGGTTTCCTTGACCATTCTGCTGCATGAGCTTGCAGAGACGGCCCATGGGAACATTTCGTGGCACTCTACCGATCCATCTGTGTAAATCACAACGTCACCTTCAATGCAGTTTTCATCAATGATGACTTTAACGTCTGTATCCAATGCCACGGGATTCCTCTTTCTGCAACATTAGGTTCTCTATAAATGTTCATCTGTCTATTCCTTCTTCTCTCTTTGTTGTGTGTGTCTTTATCTATTCTACTATTTATATCATCCTCCCTCCCCACATCTGTCCATTTCTCGTTCCCGCAAGAATAATGTTTTTTATGGCTTTTAAATCTCTCCACACTACCGTATCATGGCTTGAGGGTTTGTTATCTTGATGATCCTTCAAGCTATGTCGACGGGATTCTAACACTTGGCATGTCTAACAGGCTGAAGGTGAAAAACCAGATCACAGGGAGTGTAGTATAGTAATGTTTCATAAGGTTACAAGGCAGAACCAACCAGCGAGTGATACATGCTCTGGCTGCGACCGTCTCACTGGGAGGGTTAAATGGCAGTCCTCTCTCTCTCACTCTCACTTTCTTGAGAGAAGAACACCCTTTTCTTGTCTCGTCTTCTACTCCTGTAGCAAATCTCATTTCCTTCGAGTTAGACCTCAGTCGGCTACAGACTGCTACAGACTACTAATTAAGAGTGCTGAAGTCAGGGGCAACCGGTCTAGAAAGTGAAGTTATTGAATGAGAGCTTTTCTTATTTATTACCTAATATTGTACACCACATTAAATATGGGCTTTTTCTTATTTATTATCTATTCAACATACGCAACTACATTAAGTGTGGGCTTTTTCTATTTGTTATCTATTCAACATACGCAACTACATTAAGTGTGGGCTTTTTCTTATTTATTATCTATTCAACATACGCAACTACATTAAGTGTGGGCTTTTTCTTATTTATTATCTATTCAACATACGCAACTACATTAAGTGTGGGCTTTTTCTATTTGTTATCTATTCAACATACGCAACTACATTAAGTGTGGGCTTTTTCTATTTGTTATCTATTCAACATACGCAACTACATTAAATTATTCAAAGGCTTTTTCTTCTATTTGTTATCTATTCAACATACGCAACTACATTTAAGTGTGGGCTTTTTCTATTTGTTATCTATTCAACATAATGTTCGTCAATCAAATATGATTATAACCACATAGTTACTTCATCCAACAAACAAAATGTAGTATCAGTCAATGGACACGTAGGTGACTTGTCATTCCGATGCGTGGGCATGAGATTGTTGCTACAGTCTGGGACTCATGTGCACTGGCCTTTCTCTTTTGTCTACGCAGTACTGATGCTGCTTGACGTGCTGCCTCACAGAATTTTGCACCCTTTCGTAGGAGTGAACTCCATGATGTTCGGTCCCGTGCAGCTTTTTCCCAGGTATCAATCTTGATTTCGAAGGATTTTAGAGAGGACTTGAGCGTGTCTTTGAATCTCTTTTTTGGCCCCTCGGGAGCGTTTGCCACTCGACATTTCACTGTAGAATAATATCTTTGGCATCCTGTGATCAGGCATGCGGACGAGATGTCCCGCCCAGTGAAGTTGGTGTTTCATAAGTATGGTGTTAATACTGGGAATACCAGCTCTGTCAAGAACAGTGGTATCTGGGATCTTGTCTTGCCACTTGATTTTCAGCAGCTTTCTTAGACAATTTGTGTGAAAATGGTTCAGCTTCTTAGCATGACGGGTGTAAACAGTCCATGTCTCACTGGCATATAGCAGTACTGGGAGTACTGCAGCTCTGTATACATTTAGCTTGGTCTGAAGATTGATACCACCCCCTGTGCCAGACATTGGCGTACAATCTACCAAACGAACTGCTAGCCATGGATATTCTGGAGTTCACCTCATCATCTATGTTTACATTATTTGGTAGAGAGAGTGTGCTGCCCAGGTATGTGAACCTATGTGCAGCTTTCAGTTTGGTACCATTTATCATAATCATAGATTCCTTGTAGTCGTTGCCAGGGGCTGGTTGATACATCACTTCAGTTTTCTCCGTGTTGATCATGAGACCAAAGTTTGAACATGCTGTGGAGAATTTATTCATGAGATTTTGCAGTTCGACTTCAGAGCCGGCACTTAGTGCACAGTCATCAGCGAACAGAAGATCTCTGATGTTGTAGGTTTTGACCTTTGTTTTAGCTTGGAGCCTCCTTAGATTAAACACTTCGCCGTCGATGCGGTACTTGATGTCGATCCTGTACTCCGTCACAAAGGCATCGGTCAACATGGCAGAGAGCGTCACGCTGAACAGCGTGGGTGCAAGAACGCATCCTTGCTTAATTCCGTTTGAGACTGGAAAGGGATCTGACAGTACGCCGCTATCCTGGACTCTTGCTTGCATACCATCGTGGGAGTTGCAGCGACCCAGATTTTATAAATCTTATGTGGGCTAATACCTGCCTATTTTCTCCATTCATCGATATATTCCAACTTTTACATAAACTACATTAAGTGTGGGCTTTTTCTTATTTATTAACCAATTGTATACCATATTGAGTATGACTTTTATTTTCACAGGCCACATACCCTTGACACGCTTTTCAAGTCGCTTGGTGATTGTAACCGATTTCAATTCATCTTCTTTCCACTGGCATATTGTCCATTACTACTTCCTGCTTGGTGGTATATTTCATGATTTTTGGAAGTTATAACCCTGGATGGAAATGTCCCGACAAACTAATATTGAATACAACGGAAACTTTGGAATATTTGAATAATATAAATATATCAACCAATCACGATGTTTATAGCTTCATTGACAACGAAACATCCGGGTCTTCTTGCGAAGCAATGCAACTACTGTGTACAAGTTGGACATTCAATGACGGGCGTCTACCATTGTTACTGAGTGGGGTTTAGTTTGAGCGAATTTTGGGTACCCATCTTATCTTCTCATTTCAGACAATTGGTGTTTACTAGGGAAAATTCTGCATGGTTACGTAGGAGACAGGTTTGGACGAAAATTCAGTGTCCATGGTAGTGCTGCAATACTGGTTGTAACTAACTTGATTGCAATTTTCTCAGTTTCATGGAAGATGTATGCTGTCATACGATTCTTTATTGGATTTGGTTGTGGTGGTATTCTAACATCTGTTGCCGTTTACACTTTTGAGTTCATTCCAGGATGGTGGAGGCTTGTGCTGGAACATTTCCATTCTGGAATTTGCACACTTACATTTGTGTATGTGTGGTAGCTCTCAAGAACTGGAGACATATTCACATCGCTACAGCCATTATATCTTTGATGACATTTTTACCTGTCATTTGGCTCCCATAGAGCTTGAGGTTCTTGACAGTTCATAGAAAACTTGACGAGGCAGACACAGTTGTGAAGAAGATAGCTCGACTAAACAGGAGACCTGTACCCGACACAAATATTATAAAGATGGTGGCAGGAGCAGAGAGAAAAACATGCATGAAAGATCAATTACTTTATCTTGATTTGTTTCGTAAAAATGTCAGGAAAAATATTTTAATTCTTGGTATGACTTGGTTCACTCTTTCCATTTCGAATTATATGTTTGGATTTGGTCTTCAGAACTCTCTGGTGACTTTTTCTTAACATCTTTTTGTACATATTTTTGTCTCTCCCAATGCAACTCCTAGTTCCTATAATTATAACAAAAATGGGTAGAAAATATGTTTGTGCATTGTTCTCTTTTATCCAGCCTATGTTCTCTTACTGTTGCTGTGGTGAATCTGTTGGCATCTGAAGAAGGTAAAAAAAATCTCTTCTCTCGTATTTTCCCTTGGAGCAACATGATGTCTGAAGCTGCTTGTGGTCCGACCGTTGTTTTGAGCATTGAACGTTTTCCTACAGGCGTCAGAACAATGGCGTACAGTTACTACAATACCATGGGAAGAATTGCATCAATGATTGCACCATTTATGATTCCGAAAGAAATTATGCCCATATATGGAGCTTTCCTAATTCTATGTGACCTTCAAATTATAAATTTGGTATCGATACTGAGTATAGCAGACTCTAAAGGGAAACCACTAGCAGATAATATGTTAATTAAACAACAACAAAAACAAGAGTATAAAAGTTGCCGACGTAATTTGATGATAGATAAATATATTTAGAATATTATTTAAATAAAAGTAGAATCAATATTTTTTATTATTAAAGAAACTGGTATGTCACTTGTCCAATATGTCCCTTTGACCGTATTAGCGATTTATCACTAAATATAACATCTCTCTGTACTGTAACAGCTATATAAAACTAAGTTGTACAATTTCCTCTACTGCAGCATCAAAGTACATCAAACTTTTATAACTTCATCTACAACGTCTGCTACAACAATCAACATCTTACAACTTCAACTATAACAACAGATACATCACTCTAATCTGTAAATGAAACACTTATCGTATTGTTTCTTGGAAGATGAGAAAAGAGACAAACAAAAATAAAAGAGGAAACGAGACAGTAAAAAAACAATGAATATGACCAAATAAGGGCTTAGAGGTTATTTGCACGCCTCTCGTTTCAAAGTTACTCGGTTTGCTCCGTCGTGGAGAAATCGGAATATTTTTCTAGAGATCCCTGATCCCAGTATAAGTCAGATCGAGTTCCTAGTCCGATCGGAGACGGACGATAAAACGTCGATCCAGTTTTCAAATTGAGCATGTAAACGAACCCGCAGAAATTCAAAATCGATCAGAGCAGGAGTCTAAAGCAGATGTCAAGCAAAATTCATTAAATGTACAAATTATAAATTTTATCGTACTGATATACACTCTAAACGAAACCATGGCAGTAAGTAATGAAACACACAAAACCTATGTTAGAAGAAATCTGGAACACAAATATTTTCAGAATCATTATTAAATTAGTGATTGAAACAGTCAGAGCGATGTTACTATCAATGGATCAAGCAGAAGATGCGTTTCAGAATTCATGGATTTTTCAAGAGATAATCAGATCAACCACTATTTGGTGAAGCACAACAATACACAAAACTCTGTTCTAGAAATCTCTTCTTGAATTCATGTAACGAAAAAGTTCATGACAGAAACCCAGGATTAGGGAAAGAAAAGGCTTGTTATGACTAGTAAGACACTATTTTAACACCCATTATTTTGCACAAATTAAAGTTTTTTTCTTTAACTTGTTTTCAAACAACGAACATATTTCAATAGCTGATGTTTTTATTGTTGAGATAAGCGAGATGATTATTACGTACTTACAAAATCAGAGAGTGATGGGCCTTTTATTGTTTTTGGCAAGAATCAAGAACATATTTCTTACCATTTACATTCTACACAGAGAGAGAGAGAGAGAGAGAGAGAGAGATGGAGAGAGAGGGAGAGAGGCAGTGATATTATAGTACTAACTAGTTCTTGTGTTACTGGGACTCGCAATGAGAGCAAAGAATAGTAACACTGCGACCTACGAGCTATGTCATAAGAGACGTCGGAGGTAGGGACGTTTTACTCACCTTTTATTTTTTAATGACCGCATTATTTTGAATGTCTATACCCGAAATGTACAGATTCCACGTTTCATTCACCACGGTATATCTCCCAAACTATCAACCTTTACCTCTGTGCTAACTTTGTCCAACACAATGATGTGTCCCTGTATTCTCAACTTCCCCACCTCCTGTCAACAATCTGCCCCTTATCTCTGAACATTCCCACACTTAATGTTATTACTTATCTCACAGTGTGCGTCTCTCCCGTGTCTCTAATAACATTGCCAGCAGGTGTCTAGCCATCATCTCTGATATATGTCACAAAGCAATGACACAATACTGACCATCGACCTACACAGCGTGGGCCCTGGCAACAGAAGACCGACCAGCTCAGACGGGAAATCGAAAATTCATGTTATATGGGGTCTGGTTTTTATATATGTTTGATAGAACACTGTGAGCTTTTTTTTGCAATTTTATTCCATTCTATGAGTCCATGGTTATTTGTTCATGACAAGTGTTAATAATTCTGATATTACTTAGCTTTAAACTTAACTTGTAACATAATATAACCTTGATTTAACATGTTAATAATTCTGATATTACTTAGCTTTAAACTTAACTTGTAACATAATATAACCTTGATTTAACATGTTAATAATTCTGATATTACTTAGCTTTAAACTTAACTTGTTACATAATATAACCTTGATTTAGCATGTTAATAATTCTGATATTACTTAGCTTTAAACTTAACTTGTTACATAATATAACCTTGATTTAGCATGTTAATAATACTGATATTCCTTAACTTTAAACTTAACTTGTAACATAATATTAACCTTGATTTAGCATGTTAATAATTCTGATATTCTTAGCTTTAAACTTAACTTGTAACATAATATAACCTTGATTTAGCATGTTAATAATTCTGATATTCCTTAGCTTTAAACAACTGTAACATAATATAACCTTGATTTAGCATGTTAATAATTCTGATATTACTTAACTTTAAACTTAACTTGTAACATAATATAACCTTGATTTAACATGTTAATAATTCTGATATTACTTAACTTTAAACTTAACTTGTAACATAATATAACCTTGATTTAGCATGTTAATAATTCTGATATTACTTAACTTTAAACTTAACTTGTAACATAATATAACCTTGATTTAACATGTTAATAATTCTGATATTACTTAGCTTTAAACTTAACTTGTAACATAATATAACCTTGATTTAGCATGTTAATAATTCTGATATTACTTAGCTTTAAATTTAACTTGTAACATAATATAACCTTGATTTAACATGTTAATAATTCTGATATTCCTTAACTTTAAACTTAACTTGTAACATAATATTAACCTTGATTTAACATGTTAATAATTCTGATATTACTTAGCTTTAAACTTAACTTGTTACATAATATAACCTTGATTTAGCATGTTAATAATTCTGATATTACTTAGCTTTAAACTTAACTTGTAACATAATATAACCTTGATTTAACATGTTAATAATTCTGATATTACTTAGCTTTAAACTTAACTTGTTACATAATATAACCTTGATTTAGCATGTTAATAATTCTGATATTACTTAGCTTTAAACTTAACTTGTAACATAATATTAACCTTGATTTAGCATGTTAATAATTCTGATATTCCTTAGCTTTAAACTTAACTTGTAACATAATATTAACCTTGATTTAACATGTTAATAATTCTGATATTACTTAACTTTAAACTTAACTTGTAACATAATATAACCTTGATTTAGCATGTTAATAATTCTGATATTCCTTAGCTTTAAACTTAACTTGTTACATAATATAACCTTGATTTAGCATGTTAATAATTCTGATATTACTTAGCTTTAAACTTAACTTGTAACATAATATTAACCTTGATTTAACATGTTAATAATTCTGATATTACTTAACTTTAAACTTAACTTGTAACATAATATTAACCTTGATTTAACATGTTAATAATTCTGATATTACTTAGCTTTAAACTTAAATTGTAACATAATATTAACCTTGATTTAACATGTTAATAATTCTGATATTACTTAGCTTTAAACTTAACTTGTAACATAATATTAACCTTGATTTAACATGTTAATAATTCTGATATTCCTTAACTTTAAACTTAACTTGTAACATAATATTAACCTTGATTTAGCATGTTAATAATTCTGATATTACTTAGCTTTAAACTTAACTTGTAACATAATATTAACCTTGATTTAACATGTTAATAATTCTGATATTCCTTAACTTTAAACTTAACTTGTAACATAATATTAACCTTGATTTAACATGTTAATAATTCTGATATTACTTAGCTTTAAACTTAACTTGT
This sequence comes from Arion vulgaris, assembly GCA_020796225.1. NCBI lineage: Eukaryota > Metazoa > Mollusca > Gastropoda > Stylommatophora > Arionidae > Arion > Arion vulgaris. The sequence continues at coordinate 86,675,910 of CM036754.1, read as the reverse complement.
AACATAATATAACCTTGATTTAACATGTTAATAATTCTGATATTACTTATCTTTAAACTTAACTTGTAACATAATATTAACCTTGATTTAACATGTTAATAATTCTGATATTACTTAGCTTTAAACTTAACTTGTAACATAATATTAACCTTGATTTAACATGTTAATAATTCTGATATTCCTTAGCTTTAAACTTAACTTGTAACATAATATTAACCTTGATTTAACATGTTGTGTTGTTTTGAAAATGAATTAATCTATATACAACAATACTAGAATACTCAGATCACGTGACAGTTGTGATCTTATTTCCTATAAATTGTATCTGAGCCCTCTGACTTTATGTTATCAGAGTCCACGCTACAGAGTAAGCTTTCCACTGGTTTTGTTTCTCACCTGGAACATGGGAGATCTTGGGTCATGTTATGTTAGAACAGATCTGCTTTTAAGGTCACCTATACCTGGTTCAGACGTGGGCGTCTGTGCTTAAGCGTAGTGAGCTCGATCACGACCCAAGCGTACCTGGTTCAAACTCAAGTTTGGAAACAAATTCGTTTCCGTGGGATTTTACGAAAGGTATAAATAGACCTCACCGTTCAGAAAGCAATGACACACTACTGAACGTATGAGTGGTGCCTATAAAATCAACGACTCGTTTACTGTAGTTGATGGCTACGTTCTGTAAAGGATATGCCAGATTTTCATTTCATACCTGGCTCTGGGTGAAGTCATCATTTGGACATGACACTTGGCATTACCTGGCTGACTTACCAAGCGTGAAGACCATTTTTTTTACTATCTGGTTGCACATTACTTATTTGATTCTTTCTTACGCTATTCCTTATTAATATACATTAATCGCGTTTCTACCTTTTGTTTTGCCCGCTTGTTACCTTGATTAAGGTACATTGATGGAAACATCAGTTTTTCTTGTATTATTTTTTTAAATGATTATTTCTTCCTAATTCAAAATTTGGTTTTGTTTGTTTCAAATACACTGTTTTGTTTCACTCATTTTTACCATACACATATGATTGCACTTTTGTTTTCCATACACATGTTTAAACTTTATGTTATACGAGACAATACACGCACAGAAATAAAGTGGCAGTGCAGTGCTAGCGTCAGTGAGTTGAGACTGATCAAGATCTCTACCTCACATAAACACGACGGTCTTGAATATCTACTGCTGCACTGTAGTCTGGTAAAGCCGGTAAGGATCGAGAGGAGCTACCATAAGATTAAATAGTATGGTAAACTCAGCTGCTTATTGTATGAGAGTTGCCATTGCAACATACTTGCAACATATCAGAGTTAACAAGCCTACACGAGTCTACTTGGCCGACGTCTAGATAGAAATAATGGACAAACAAGTCGTAGAATGACCGTTGGTCGTACTAGTATTTCCAGTCCTGGTAACACTCGGGTAATGGCTGATGTATCTGCACTGTTACATGCAAAGCAAAAAGGGGATATGTAGCAATAAAGTCCTGGCTGGCCCTTTCAATATGGCTGACATAAACTTTATGTCATGTGCCCAACGATTCTCATTTCCTAAAAGATTAACAGAGTAAAAGACTCTAAATCCCATGATGCAACAAACATAATACATGTTCCAGAACGTTTAAAAGTGTTCCTAATGTAAGAACATCAACCAGTAAAAAAAAACAGAGTAGCAAAGCATAAATATGCTCTTCGGCTCAGATAATACTAAAGTTGTATACAGAGTCTGAAAAAATGGTAAATAAAGAGTGCTTCAGGTTCTTCTGCATTTGTTGTCACACAGTTATCTGGTTGTTGACAAGTGTCGCGGTTTTCTGTTTTTGTCTTGCACTGCTCTGGTGGCTTTTTCCCCAGATCCAGAAGCACTTGAACTTTGAGCTCTTCGGTTCGGTGCCATGGACATCGTAACTCTTCGGCTCGGTGCTATGAACACCGTAAATCTGGAGAACCTGTGGCTTTTCTGCCAGCCCGTAGAATTGAACCGCACTCACATGTGGCTTGTCACCCGTCGTCCAACGCGCTACGAACACGTTGGTTATTTTTGCTTTTTGACAGGGTTGTGCTATCCCATCTAACCATATTTTTCGTGGTCTTCCTCTTACCTTCTTTCTTGATGTTCTGTTGTAGAATACTCTGTATATAGTGGACTTTGGTTTCATTCTTATTAAGTGACCAAACCTCTTCATTCTTTGTTTCTCAATGTAATTCAACCAAGGTTCTGTCCCAACTTTCTTTCTTATACTGATGTTGGTGACTGTAGTTTCTGGTGTTGTTGGTAACTTTTCGTAAGCATCGCATTTCGCATATAGTTATGTTTTGCGACTGTGCTTTGTTCATTGTCCATGATTGGCCTGGTAAACAAAAGTCATGAAAATGCTGTTATTGATCTGTTGTTCAGCTGTCAGTGAGATGTTTGGGTGGCTTTAAAAGTGTTTGACGTTGAGGGCGAAAAATAACGAAGGATGAAAGAGACTGTCATGCCAGGCGAAACCAAGGATCACATAAGACAGAAATAACAACGACCTGTTCTACATGATGTAGGAGCCTTTGAGACAGAGTGCAACATATTCAAATTCTCAACGCAAACAACGCATAAATCAAAGAGGGGTTAAATTGGTTGCTAAGAAAGAACTAAAAAGAAAGAAGAAAAAATGTTGTACGACATACAGTTCAACTCCTGAAAACCCATATACGTGTTTGAAATAGTATACCTCATACACATATGTTTGAAATAGTATACCTCATACACATATGTTTGAAATAGTATACCTCATACACATATGTTTGAAATAGTATACCTCATACACATATGTTTGAAATAGTATACCTCATATGTGTTGAAATAGTATACCTCATGCACATATGTTTGAACTAGTATACCTCATACACATATGTTTGAACTAGTATACCTAATAAACAGATTTGTGCACTTTTATATCACAATACATGTTTTTTTCTTCTTCAAACTGTTTTATTTGTTCAGCACTTACTATTTTATCTTACTGTTAATTGTTGCTGGTTTCAGTTTCACTAATACAACATACAATTTTCAGCATAAGCTGCAGGTAAGTCAAGTATATGTGTAAACTGCAACTTAATAAACATACATCCAAAATATGAGATTGGAACGTCGTCACGTGCTGGCACTTCTACACGTTTGTAGTTTCTTTATTAATTGTATTTTAACCCTTACGTGTTTCAATGCTGATGTACTAGCTATAGTCTGTCCATTAATTCGTGAGCACGTTTGAAATTGATTTTCTCGAAAACTACCTGTTGGATCTCAGTGATTTTTGCAAGCAGCCTTAGAATATCCATGACGCTAGAGAAATATTTTTGTCCAAGAAAATTTGATGTAGTTTGAAATATTTCTTCTTCAGGTTATATTAAAATCAACCTCACCGGATTGTACACAATAGTAACAGATCTACGGTACACAGACGCGTTGTTCTAAAAATACATTATGGTAACATAGAAATATCGTGAGTATACAACAATTTCACGAAATCCCGTGCACCTAACCCAGTCGACTTTGAAAGCCGAAAGCATATGACGTTATAATTGGGATACCGTTGTATAGTTATAGGCGTATCTCGCTATTTGTAGAAGCTATTGTATCATATTTGTTGGCTTATCAAAACTGACATTGATATCACATTCATAATGAGTCTGAAGTGCACATTTATAACAATGCAGAAGGTTACAGTTTACTATACCAACACTTCCGTAGGGAATCTAAGAGAGGTCATCTATATTGCGATATTCATAACCCTGAGAAACGAACGCAACTGGCGCTGGTCTGAATAGAGAATCCTTTTCCCGATGGATTAAACAGGACACAAAGTGCACTAATGTCAAGCAAGGAAGGAAAAGAACAATTGACGACTTTGACATAGATGTCATAAGACGGAGCTCTTGAAAATGTTTGCGACAAATCAACTTGTTACTCAGGAAACTGAAATTAAAACTGCAGTCAGATTGCAGCATAGACATTTCTAAGAGTACTCTATGGAAAATTGTAAGAGCCGCCGGCTTCACCTTCAGAAAACTATAGGCGGCAGGAATATTATTTGTGAAAAGCCACATTTAATTGCTGCCCGAAGTAAATACCTGAGGCAGATCCGTGAGCGGCGGAGGCAAGGCTATGATATTGTATATTTGGACGAATCCTGGGTCAATGCTCACCACACCAATGCTAAAGAATGGCAATCAGTAGACGGTGAACAGAAAGAAAAATACCAAGCAGCAAAGGCCAGCGTATTATACTAACACATGCAGGAAGTAGTGAAGAAGGTCTTGTCCATGACGCTGGACTTATTTTCCAATCAAAAAGTACCGACGGTAGGGACTACCACACAGAAATGAATGGACATATTTTCAGGCACTGGATGGAGAAAGATCTACTTCCAATTCTAAACAGACCATCATGCTTGGTAATGGATAATGCATCCTATCACAACGCAGTATCAGCGGAAGACAAAGTACCAACTGCATCAAATACAAAAGATCAAATTAGGACTTGGCTTGCTAAGGAAAATGTCAGCTTCGATGATACATATTTGAAACCCGAGTTGTTGCACCTGGTGAGGATGACAAATAAGACAAAGGTGTTTCATATTGACAAAATCATTGCGGAATACGGCCAAATGTCTTTGCGACTACATCCATATCATGCTCACTTCAATCCGATAGAGCTTGTCTGGGCTAAAGTAAAAGGGCAAGTTGCCGAACAGAACAGGACGTTTAAAATGTGTGATGTTGAAGTTCTGACACGTGAGTCCTTCTCAATGATAGACATGCAGTTCTGGAAGAAGTGTTTGAACATGTGCTCCGAGAGGAAGACGAGTACTGGCACCGAGATGGATTACAATTTGTCCAGCCAGTAACAATTATCAACCTCATGGAATCGTCAGATTCGGGATGATACAAATCATATTTTGATTACAGACTGAGAAATAGCAACGTATACATTTCCATATCCAAATGCGTCTACCATCATACAATTTGTGGTGAAGTTAAGACGCCCTGGGGTCTAATGGTGACCGAAGGGAGGACTAACTGTTGCATATTGTATCCAAGTTCACGATTGCACATAAAGGTCAACACACTTAATTACTTGACCTATCAAGTTAATATGGAGATACACCTAGAATAGAATTGACATGGACAAATTCTAGGGATACTTTAAAATCTAAAATTTGAGCCCCCGTATTTGCAATTGTCATAAAGATCAAAGGAATTCGCCGATGTCAAACCGTAGCATCTATGGACTACTGGTTAGCTTTATTTTAGCGTCACGGATATTCTAAGGTTGCATGCAAAAAATCACTGAGATTCAACAGGTAGTTTTCGAGAAAATCAATTTCAAACGTGCTCACGAATTAATGGACAGACTATAGCAATATTTTTCAGTTAATGCAAAGTCAATATAATGGCTATTTTAGTATACATTACAAAGTAAATGTGTGGTGAGGTTAAGACGACCGCGTAGTGATGAAGCCCGAAAGAGAAGCAAACCACTGTGACCTACAAGACACGTTGTAAGAGGCGACTGACGTAGGACAAAGAAAAGCTACCCTAGTAAATAAGAAGCATCGCAGAAATCGGATGTGCTGATCTACTTGTAGGCGCATACTTGACACAACGTACACTCGCTCTTAGAATCAGATCACATACAAATCACAAAGAGTAGTTAACAAATTGTCGATACAAAGCGTTCGTCAAAGAAGAAGAAGAAGAGCAGGCTTAAGAGAATTACGGAGTGGATATGTTAATTTATTTATGACATTTTATTACCTTTTCTATCCCATCCAATATTTTCATTGCATTCATTTCAAGACTTCCAGAATATGATTGTTTTCGTTTATCGCTGGTGTATTCTCACACTTCTTTATCAATGGCTTATAACTTTCATCTTTTAGTCCTGGGGAAATTTTTTATATATCTATATGTGCAGGCTACATTTCTGAATCTGCACCAACAAACACTGGCCGACTGAATTACAAGTTCACTGACATGAATACATTCACTTGTAAATTTAAAAACACGATGTGATCAAATTCATTTTTTCCCCACATTTTCTAGCTTGAAAAATATATATATTTTATTAGTTATATATATATATTATATTAATTATATATATATTTGTCCAGGTTTTACCAAACTCCAGATTTGACCACGATGTAGAAATAGACAGCTGTAGACAAAAACTGGAAATTTGATCATGATACGTATATGTAAATTTGGCGCCAATTTTAAATAACGCAATGCTTAGCGCAGTGTGTGGCAGTTGAACAATTTTACTAGACAATCTTGTCGCACACTACGGCAGTTAGTACGGAAGGAGTTAATGAATGCAAATACCAACTCTCTCCACTCGTTTTAACATTGAGTATATTGTTATGAATTCAGGAGAAGTGATGAAATCAGAAACATGTCTGGTCAACCACTAGTGACAACTGTTATAAGAAAGAGAAGATGGAAATATGTTGGGCACACCTTGAGGAGAAGTGATCAACGAATATCAAAGCAGGCATTGAAGTGGGATGCAAAGGGTTCAAGAAAGAGAGGTCGACCTAAGGAGACCCTGAAGCGAACTTGCTGAGAGAGGCAGGAAATATCGGTCTCAGTTCCATGGAGGAGATTGAGCGAGTTGCCCAGGATAGAGCGGTATGGAGAAATTACTTGCAGGCCCTATGTAACGTATAACGATACGAGAGGAATTATTATTATTATTATATTGTTATACGCTCCCAGTCATTTCTGAATACAGTTACAACATATAAGAAACCATTGCTTATTATACATTATTTTTATATTTACTTCACATTTAACAGCTTCCTTTCTTCTTCTATTTTTTAACGTGTGTTGATTTTACCGTCCGGATAGGAGTCAGAACTGTTCTGGCACTAGAAAGTTTCTGTGGCTAAGTAATTAAGACGCTGCCTTGCGTCCCAAAGTCGAGGTTTGAATCCGGACCCCCGTTCTGTTCACGAGTGCATTTTTTTCCAGAGGACAATAGGATTGTTTCCGGAACTACGAAGTTCGTGCTTTGTGCAATACTCTCGGCAGGTTGTGGTGCCATTTCTGCAGAGAAGGACCGAGTCAATACTCTCGGCAAGTTGTGGTGCCATTTCTGCAGAGAAGGACCGAGTCATATGATGTAACACCCAACCCAGCAAAGGAAGTCCTTCAGCTTCAGATATCTTTAACACTAGAGAGTATGTGCTTCTCAATGATACAGCAGACAAGGTAAGGTGCACTATGCTCATCCCCCGCCACCAGATTATATGCTGGTCATGTCAAGCCCTACAATACTATAAATAAAACGTCCAAATGCAAGTATGAAAGAGGATTATCACTTTCTTAGTAACTACAGCTTTATGATGATTGTTGGTCGTTAGAACTTTCTACACATTATACTTCTATCTTTAGTTCTAGTTAGAACTTTCTACACATTAGTACTCTATCTTTAGTTCTAGTTAGAACTTTCTACACATTAGTACTCTATCTTTAGTTCTAGTTAGAACTTTCTACACATTAGTGCTCTATCTTTAGTTCTAGTTAGAACTTTCTACACATTAGTACTCTATCTTTAGTTCTAGTTAGAACTTTCTACACATTAGTACTCTATCTTTAGTTCTAGTTAGAACTTTCTACACATTAGTACTCTATCTTTAGTTCTAGTTAGAACTTTCTACACATTAGTACTCTATCTTTAGTTCTAGTTAGAACTTTCTACACATTAGTACTCTATCTTTAGTTCTAGTTAGAACTTTCTACACATTAGTACTCTATCTTTAGTTCTAGTTAGAACTTTCTACACATTAGTACTCTATCTTTAGTTCTAGTTAGAACTTTCTACACATTAGTACTCTATCTTCAGTTCTAGTTAGAACTTTCTACACATTAGTACTCTATCATCAGTTCTAGTTAGAACTTTCTACACATTAGTACTTTTATCTTTAGTTCTAGTTAGAACTTTCTACACATTAGTACTCTATCTTTAGTTCTAGTTAGAACTTTCTACACATTAGTACTCTATCTTTAGTTCTAGTTAGAACTTTCTACACATTATTACTCTATCTTTAGTTCTAGTTAGAACTTTCTACACATTAGTACTCTATCATCAGTTCTAGTTAGAACTTTCTACACATTAGTACTCTATCTTTAGTTCTAGTTAGAACTTTCTACACATTAGTACTCTATCTTCAGTTCTAGTTAGAACTTTCTACACATTAGTACTCTATCTTTAGTTCTAGTTAGAACTTTCTACACATTAGTACTCTATCTTTAGTTCTAGTTAGAACTTTCTACACATTAGTACTCTATCATCAGTTCTAGTTAGAACTTTCTACACAATAGTACTCTATCTTCAGTTCTAGTTAGAACTTTCTACACATTAGTACTCTATCTTCAGTTCTAGTTAGAACTTTCTACACATTAGTACTCTATCTTTAGTTCTAGTTAGAACTTTCTACACATTAGTACTCTATCTTCAGTTCTAGTTAGAACTTTCTAAAATTAGTACTCTATCTTTAGTTCTAGTTAGAACTTTCTACACATTAGTACTCTATCTTTAGTTCTAGTTAGAACGCTGTACACATGTGTGTTCTATCATCAGTTCTAGTTAGAACGCTGTACACATTTGTGTTCTATTATTAGTTCTAGTTTGAACGTTGTACACATTTGTGTTCTATTATCAGTTCTAGTTAGAACACTGTACACATTTGTGTTCTATCATCAGTTCTAGTTAGAACGCTGTACACATTTGTGTTCTATTATTAGTTCTAGTTAGAACGTTGTACACATTTGTGTTCTATTATCAGTTCTAGTTAGAACACCGTACACATTTGTGTTCTATCATTAGTTCTAGTTAGAACGTTGTACACATTTGTGTTCTATCATCAGTTCTAGTTAGAACGTTGTACACATTTGTGTTCTATCATCAGTTCTAGTTAGAACGCTGTACACATTTGTGTTCTATTATTAGTTCTAGTTAGAACTTTCTACACATTAGTACTCTATCATCAGTTCTAGTTAGAACACTGTACACATTTGTGTTCTATCATCAGTTCTAGTTAGAATTATTCTGCTTTCCTTGCAGCCACAAAGAGTTAATTCATATTGTCCTATATCACACATATTTGTACAGATTGTCCTATATCACACATATTTGTACAGATTGTCCTATATCACACATATTTGTACAGATTGTCCTATATCATACATATTTGTACAGATTGTCCTATATCACACATATTTGTACAGATTGTCCTATATCTCACATATTTGTACAGATTGTCCTATATCACACATATTTGTACAGATTGTCCTATATCACACATATTTGTACAGATTGTCCTATATCACACATATTTGTACAGATTGTCCTATATCACACATATTTGTACAGATTGTCCTATATCACACATATTTGTACAGATTGTCCTATATCACACATATTTGTACAGATTGTCCTATATCACACATATTTGTACAGATTGTCCTATATCACACATATTTGTACAGATTGTCCTATATCACACATATTTGTACAGATTGTCATATATCACACATATTTGTACAGATTGTCCTATATCACACATATTTGTACAGATTGTCCTATATCACACATATTTGTACAGATTGTCCTATATCACACATATTTGTACAGATTGTCCTATATCACACATATTTGTACAGATTGTCCTATATCACACATATTTGTACAGATTGTCCTATATCACACATATTTGTACAGATTGGCTTCTTCTTCTTCACATTTCATCTTCAAATGTAGCACATATCTTCAACAAGTTTCTTTCAGCCCTTCATCTCTCTTGCCATTTCTTCCATTACTTGACACCTCTTGTCTATCCTTTTAATATAGGTCTCCAGCTCTCTTCTCTAGATATTTCTAGGACTTCCTTTACCCTATTTCCTGCTGATTCCAAAACAATGCATGTCTTGCACTGACTTCGGTCGGTCTTCTCAATGTGTTTACTATCCATCGCCAGCGTATCTTCCTTTGCTATTTTTACACTGGTATCTGCTTAGTTATTTCTCTGAGCTCCTTGTCCACTGGTATCTGCTTAGTTATTTCTCTGAGCTCCTTGTCCACTGTTATCTACTTAGTTATTTCTCTGAGCTACTTGTCCACTGGTATCTGCTTAGTTATTTCTCTGAGCTCCTTGTCCACTGGTATCTGCTTAGTTATTTCTCTGAGCTCCTTGTACACTTGTATCTACTTAGTTATTTCTCTGAGCTACTTGTACACTGGTATCTACTTAGTTATTTCTCTGAGCTACTTGTACACTGGTATCTACTTAGTTATTTCTCTGAGCTACTTGTACACTGGTATCTACTTAGTTATTTCTCTGAGCTACTTGTACACTGGTATCTACTTAGTTATTTCTCTGATCTCCTTGTACACTGTTATCTACTTAGTTATTTCTCTGATCTCCTTGTACACTGTTATCTACTTAGTTATTTCTCTGAGCTACTTGTACACTGGTATCTACTTAGTTATTTCTCTGAGCTACTTGTACACTGGTATCTACTTAGTTATTTCTCTGAGCTCCTTGTACACTGGTATCTACTTAGTTATTTCTCTGAGCTCCCTTGTACACTGGTATCTACTTAGTTATTTCTCTGAGCTCCTTGTACACTGGTATCTGCTTAGTTATTTCTCTGAGCTCCTTGTACACTGTTATCTACTTAGTTATTTCTCTGAGCTCCTTGTACACTGTTATCTACTTAGTTATTTCTCTGATCTCCTTGTACACTGTTATCTACTGAGTTATTTCTCTGAGCTCCTTGTACACTGGTATCTACTTAGTTATTTCTCTGAGCTCCTTGTACACTGGTATCTACTTAGTTATTTCTCTGAGCTACTTGTACACTGGTATCTACTTAGTTATTTCTCTGAGCTCCTTGTACACTGGTATCTACTTAGTTATTTCTCTGATCTCCTTGTACACTGGTATCTACTTAGTTATTTCTCTGAGCTACTTGTACACTTGTATCTACTTAGTTATTTCTCTGAGCTCCCTTGTACACTGGTATCTACTTAGTTATTTCTCTGATCTCCTTGTACACTGGTATCTACTTAGTTATTTCTCTGAGCTCCCTTGTACACTGTTATCTACTTAGTTATTTCTCTGAGCTACTTGTACACTGTTATCTACTTAGTTATTTCTCTGAGCTCCTTGTACACTGTTATCTACTTAGTTATTTCTCTGATCTCCTTGTACACTGTTATCTACTTAGTTATTTCTCTGAGCTACTTGTACACTGGTATCTACTTAGTTATTTCTCTGAGCTACTTGTACACTTGTATCTACTTAGTTATTTCTCTGATCTCCTTGTACACTGGTATCTACTTAGTTATTTCTCTGAGCTCCCTTGTACACTGGTATCTACTTAGTTATTTCTCTGATCTCCTTGTACACTGGTATCTACTTAGTTATTTCTCTGAGCTCCCTTGTACACTGTTATCTACTTAGTTATTTCTCTGAGCTCCCTTGTACACTGGTATCTACTTAGTTATTTCTCTGAGCTCCTTGTACACTGGTATCTACTTAGCTATTTCTCTGAGCTCCTTGTACACTGTTATCTACTTAGTTATTTCTCTGAGCTACTTGTACACTGGTATCTACTTAGTTATTTCTCTGAGCTACTTGTACACTTGTATCTACTTAGTTATTTCTCTGATCTCCTTGTACACTGGTATCTACTTAGTTATTTCTCTGAGCTCCTTGTACACTGGTATCTACTTAGTTATTTCTCTGATCTCCTTGTACACTGGTATCTACTTAGTTATTTCTCTGAGCTCCTTGTACACTGTTATCTACTTAGTTATTTCTCTGAGCTCCCTTGTACACTGGTATCTACTTAGTTATTTCTCTGATCTCCTTGTACACTTGTATCTACTTAGTTATTTCTCTGAGCTACTTGTACACTGGTATCTACTTAGTTATTTCTCTGAGCTACTTGTACACTGGTATCTGCTTAGTTATTTCTCTGAGCTCCTTGTACACTGTTATCTACTTAGTTATTTCTCTGAGCTACTTGTACACTGGTATCTACATAGTTATTTCTCTTAGCTCCTTGTACACTGTTATCTACTTAGTTATTTCTCTGATCTCCTTGTACACTGGTATCTACTTAGTTATTTCTCTGAGCTACTTGTACACTGGTATCTACTTAGTTATTTCTCTGAGCTCCCTTGTACACTGGTATCTACTTAGTTATTTCTCTGATCTCCTTGTACACTGGTATCTACTTAGTTATTTCTCTGAGCTCCTTGTACACTGTTATCTACTTAGTTATTTCTCTGAGCTTCCTTGTACACTGTTATCTACTTAGTTATTTCTCTGTGCTACTTGTACACTGGTATCTACTTAGTTATTTCTCTGAGCTCCCTTGTACACTGTTATCTACTTAGTTATTTCTCTGAGCTCCTTGTACACTGGTATCTACTTAGTTATTTCTCTGAGCTACTTGTACACTGGTATCTACTTAGTTATTTCTCTGAGCTCCTTGTACACTGGTATCTACTTAGTTATTTCTCTGATCTCCTTGTACACTGGTATCTACTTAGTTATTTCTCTGAGCTACTTGTACACTTGTATCTACTGAGTTATTTCTCTGAGCTCCCTTGTACACTGGTATCTACTTAGTTATTTCTCTGATCTCCTTGTACACTGGTATCTACTTAGTTATTTCTCTGAGCTCCTTGTACACTGTTATCTACTTAGTTATTTCTCTGAGCTACTTGTACACTGTTATCTACTTAGTTATTTCTCTGAGCTCCTTGTACACTGTTATCTACTTAGTTATTTCTCTGATCTCCTTGTACACTGTTATCTACTTAGTTATTTCTCTGAGCTACTTGTACACTGGTATCTACTTAGTTATTTCTCTGAGCTACTTGTACACTTGTATCTACTTAGTTATTTCTCTGATCTCCTTGTACACTGGTATCTACTTAGTTATTTCTCTGAGCTCCTTGTACACTGGTATCTACTTAGTTATTTCTCTGATCTCCTTGTACACTGGTATCTACTTAGTTATTTCTCTGAGCTCCCTTGTACACTGTTATCTACTTAGTTATTTCTCTGAGCTCCTTGTACACTGGTATCTACTTAGTTATTTCTCTGAGCTCCTTGTACACTGGTATCTACTTAGTTATTTCTCTGAGCTCCTTGTACACTGTTATCTACTTAGTTATTTCTCTGAGCTACTTGTACACTGGTATCTACTTAGTTATTTCTCTGAGCTACTTGTACACTTGTATCTACTTAGTTATTTCTCTGATCTCCTTGTACACTGGTATCTACTTAGTTATTTCTCTGAGCTCCCTTGTACACTGGTATCTACTTAGTTATTTCTCTGATCTCCTTGTACACTGGTATCTACTTAGTTATTTCTCTGAGCTCCTTGTACACTGTTATCTACTTAGTTATTTCTCTGAGCTCCCTTGTACACTGGTATCTACTTAGTTATTTCTCTGATCTCCTTGTACACTTGTATCTACTTAGTTATTTCTCTGAGCTACTTGTACACTGGTATCTGCTTAGTTATTTCTCTGAGCTACTTGTACACTGTTATCTACTTAGTTATTTCTCTGAGCTACTTGTACACTGGTATCTACTTAGTTATTTCTCTGAGCTACTTGTACACTGGTATCTACATAGTTATTTCTCTTAGCTCCTTGTACACTGTTATCTACTTAGTTATTTCTCTGATCTCCTTGTACACTGGTATCTACTTAGTTATTTCTCTGAGCTACTTGTACACTGGTATCTACTTAGTTATTTCTCTGAGCTCCCTTGTACACTGGTATCTACTTAGTTATTTCTCTGATCTCCTTGTACACTGGTATCTACTTAGTTATTTCTCTGAGCTCCCTTGTACACTGTTATCTACTTAGTTATTTCTCTGAGCTTCCTTGTACACTGTTATCTACTTAGTTATTTCTCTGTGCTACTTGTACACTGGTATCTACTTAGTTATTTCTCTGAGCTCCCTTGTACACTGTTATCTACTTAGTTATTTCTCTGAGCTCCTTGTACACTGTTATCTACTTAGTTATTTCTCTGAGCTCCTTGTACACTGTTATCTACTTAGTTATTTCTCTGAGCTACTTGTACACTGTTATCTACTTAGTTATTTCTCTGAGCTCCCTTGTACACTGGTATCTACTTAGTTATTTCTCTGATCTCCTTGTACACTGTTATCTACTGAGTTATTTCTCTGATCTCCTTGTACACTTGTTTCTACTTAGTTATTTCTCTGATCTCCTTGTACACTGGTATCTACTTAGTTATTTCTCTGAGCTCTCTTTGTAATCTTATCATACCATCTCAGTCCCTCTATTCTATGTAAACACAGATTTTCTACCGATACCATTTTGCAAACAGAAAATCTGCCATTGTAGTACTACATCTAGTGAGCTGTATATATATAGTGTAGCGTAGTCTCAAATCTGATTGGTCACATGAGAGACCGTCAGAGCTGACCCATGCCAATCTTTTAGTACATACTTCACTGTCATCTCGAACACAATTGATTGATTGATTGATTGATTGATACGACCAGCATCATTGCACTACGGTGATTAACTATGTGTGATCTATTCTCTGTCTTACACAACAAGATCTCATCGGCAGTTCACCAACCCCGCAGCACCGTCGAGGGTGCTCCACAATTGATGATGTAATTGAATCATGAACATTACCGGACGTAACAAGAAACATTATATTTCTACAAATATGTACACGAACAGCAAAAGTAGAAGAAGAAGAAGATATAGATGAAATTGTAAAGCATTCTACTGGAAACAGTTTACAAAAAGGTAGCATAAAAGGACATCTTAATAATAATAGAAGATTTCAATGCTAAAGTTGACAACGAAAGAACAAGAGAAGGAAAAACAAATAGTAGGAAGCACAGCATATGAAGTAGAAATGAGGCAAGGGACAAACTGATAACTTTTTGTATCGAAAATGTTCTGGTGATAGCAAACACAATGTTCCAACAACATCCTAGAAGGTGGAGGTCACCAGACGGGAAGATTAAAAATCAAATAGATTATATAACAATACAATTGAGATGGAGACCACATATAACAACATCCTAGAAGGTGGAGGTCACCAGACAGGAAGATTAAAAATCAAATAGATTATATAACAATACAATAGAGAAGGAGACCACATATAACAACACCTAACCCTGCCTAGTGCAGACTGTGGAAGTAAGCACAAACTATTAATGGTGATGTTAAAATATAAACACAGAAAATTAGAGAAGAAAAACACTAAAACCAGTACGTTTTGACCATTAAAAATGTAGCAGAGGAATATGTAGTAGAAGTAATGAACATATTTGAAATACTGATGACAGTTCAAGAAGAGATGACACCAGATCAGTTGACCACACATGCTAGAGATATCTTATTGTCGTCAGCTAAAGATATGGTTCCACAAAGAACAGATGGAAAGAATGAGTGGATTTCAAATGATACACTAGTGTTGTTACAACAGATAGAGAGAAAATGGCACAGGGAATAGTGAAGGAAGAAAATAGGATAACTTGCAAAAAAGATAACAAAAGCAGTAAAAAGAACGTAAAGAAATAAAAACAATACCTAAAAGACCGTTGTGAAAGTTTAGAAAGACACAAGAAGAAAGGGATAGAGCAGGAAATGTTTAAATAAATACAATCAATATCAATAACTTTCAAACTAAAACTAGATGTAATAAAAGACAGGATTGGAAGAACTCAAATAGAACAAGAAGACATACTCTAAAGATGGAACGAATATTGCAGCAAAATGTTTATGACAGAGACGAAAAGGAGAATACAGCAAACACTAAAATAATCACAGAGAAATGGCTGGAACCATCATTAGAGGAAATTGAAGGGACAATTAAAAAAAAACTCGAAGACAGGAAAATGAACTAGATTTGATAATTTTCAGCAGAGTTTGTCAGTAGAACAAATCATGAAGATATGCATTATGAAGATATGAAGAAAATGGTCGTTGAAGATCAATATATTCAATCCTAAAATGAAACATAATTATCACTAAACATAGAATAGTGGATTGATTAGCCGCATCAGATTAACATAAATCTTACTAAACTATTATTGAAGACCATAAATTGGAAAATAATCTGTATATCAAGTTGATTTAGTAGACGGTGAGCATACTGACCACATTTAACATGAAACAATTATATAAATATCTAGAGTATAGAGATCTATACCCATGCTTTATTGACAACCAGGCATTTGATTGTAAGACATCAATTGTGAAATAATGGAGAAATGGGTTTATTACATTTAATACAGATTATAACAGAACTTTATAATGATAAATGCGACTTGAGATACATCAGATTGTTTGACATAGACAGTGAATCAGACAATGTTTGTATCACATTATATGTGGCTTATTTGTATTATAATCACAAACACAATATTGAATGTGGGCTTTATTCTGTATTATCTAATCAACAAACTTTGAATGGCTTATTCTTTATGTAATCAACAACACAATATTGAATGTGGCTTATTTGTATTATGTAATCAACAAACACAAATTGAATGTGGACTTTTATTCTGATTATGTAATAAACAAACACAAAATTGAATGTGCTTTTATTCTGTATTATCTAATCAACAAACAAATATTGAATGTGGCTTTTATTCTGTATTATCTAATCAACAAACACAATATAGAATGGAGCTTATTCTTATTATTAATCAACAAACACAATATTAAATGTGGCTTTTTGTATTATCTAATCAACAAACACATATTGAATGGGCTTATTTTGTATTATGTAATCCAACAACACAATATTGAATGTGGCTTTATTCTGTATTATGTAATCAAAAATCAATATTGAATTGGGCTTATTTTGTATATGAATAAACAAACACAAAATTGAATGTGGGCTTTTATTCTGTATTATGTAATCAACAAACACAATATTGAATGTGGGCTTTTATTCTGTATTATCTAATCAACAAACACAATATTGAATGTGGGCTTATTCTGTATATGTAATCAACAAACACAATATTAAATGTGGGCTTTTATTTTGTATTATGTAATCAACAAACACAATAATGAATGGCTTTATTTTGTATATGTAATCAACAAACACAATATTGAATGTGGCTTTATTCTGTATTATCTAATCAACAAACACAATATTGAATGTGGGCTTTTATTCTGTATTATGTAATCAACAAACACAATATTGAATGTGGGCTTTTATTCTGTATTATCTAATCAACAAACACAAAATTGATGTAGAGCTTTTATTCTGTATTATGTAATCAACAAACACAATATTGAATGTGGGCTTTTATTCTGTATTATCTAATCAACAAACACAATATTGAATGTGGGCTTTTATTCTGTATTATCTAATCAACAAACACAATATTGAATGTGGGCTTTTATTCTGTATTATCTAATCAACAAACACAATATTGAATGTGGGCTTTTATTCTGTATTATGTAATCAACAAACACAATATTGAATGTAGGGCTTTTATTTGTATTATTAATCAACAAACACAATATTGAATGTGGGAATCTTATTCTGTATTATCTGAATCAATCACAATTGAATGATAGTTTTGTTCTGAATAATCTATAAACCAAAACAATATTGAGTATAACTTTCTTTTTTTCACAGGGCACATACCTGACTAGCTTTTCAAGTCGCTTGGTGAATGAACGATTTCAATTCATCTTCTTCTCTGGCATATTTCGTTTCTCCTGCTGGGTGGTATTTTATGATTGGAAGTTATAATCCTGGATGGAAATGTCGACAAACTAATTGAATACAACGGAAACTTTGGAATATTTTAATAATATAAATATATCAACCAATCACGATGTTTATAGCTTCATTGACAACGAAACATCCGGGTCTTCTTGCGAAGCAATGCAACTGTGTACAAATTGGACATTCAATGACGAGGCGTCAACCATTGTTACTGAGTGGGGTTTAGTTTGTAGCGAATACTGGGTAGCGCCTCTTATCTTCTCAATCCAGATGATTGGTGTTCTAATGGGGACATTCTGCAGTGGTTCGTAGGAGACAGGTTTGGAGAAATACAGTGTCCATGGTAGTGCTGCAATACTGGTTGTAACTAACTTGATTGCAATTTTCTCAGTTTCGTGGAAGATGTATGCTGTCATACGATTCTTTATTGAGATTTGGATCTGGTGGTATTCTAACATCTGTTGCGTTTACTTTGAGTTCATTCCAGGATGGTGGAGGGCTTGTGTAGGAACATTTCCATTCTGGAACCTTGCAACACTTACATTTGGTGTATGTGTGGTAGCTCTCAAGAACTGGAGACATATTCACATCGCTACAGCCATTGTATCTTTGATGGCGTTTTTACCTGTCATTTGGCTCCCAGAGAGCTTGAGGTTCTTGACAGTTCATGGAAACTTGACCAGGCAGACACAGTTGTGAAGAAATAGCTCGACTAAACAGGAAACCTTACTACAAATATATAAGTTTGGTGCAGGAGCAGAAGAAAAACATGCATGATAGATCGAATTACTCGTATCTTGATATATTTCGTAAAAATGTCAGAAGAAATAGTATCATTCTTGGAATGACCTGGTTTACAATTGCTTTAGCTAATTATATGATTGGTTTGGTCTTCAGTCCCTCTCTGGGGATTTTTCTCAACTTTTTCTGTACACTTTTCTATCATTCCCAGTGCGACTTCTAGTTCTATAATTATAACAAAATGGGTAGAAAATATGTCTGTGCATTGTTCTCTTTTATCCAGTTTATGTTCTCTTACTGTTTCTGCGGTGAATTTGTTGGCTTCTGAAGATGGTAAAAAAATCCCTTCTCTAGTATTTTCTCTTGGAGCAAACATGTTTTCAGAAGCTGCATGGGGGCCAGCCGTTGTACTGGGAATTGAACTTTTTCCTACAGGCGTCAGAACTATGGCGTACAGTTATTGTAATGCCTTGGGAAGAATTGGGTCACTGATTGCCCCTTTCTGATTCGAAAGAACATATGCCCATATATGGAGCGTTCCTGCTTCTGTGTGGTCTTCAGATTATTTCTGTGGTGGCGCTGTTGACTTTATCCGACTCTAAAGGAAGCCACTACAGATTTGTTCATAAAAGCAACAAACGTCAAGAAGGCAACAGTAGATCAAGTAGATGATAACGTATAGTGATCTCTTGTAATATTTCAATAAAGTTCACTCAATATTTTTGTAATTATTAAGTCAACATGTGTATGACACTTGTCTAGTATGTAACTTTTCACATGGTAACAATTTATCACTTAATCTAGGATATATTTTTTCACATGGTAACAATTTATCACTAAATCTAGGATATATTTGTGCACATGGTAACAATTTATCACTAAATCTAGGATATATTTGTGCACATGGTAACAATTTATCAATAAATCTAGGATATATTTTTTCACATGGTAACAATTTATCATTTAATCTAGGATATATTTTTTCACATGATAACAATTTATCACTTAATCTAGGATATATTTTTTCACATGGCAACAATTTATCACTAAATCTAGGATATATTTGTGCACATGGTAACAATTTATCAATAAATCTTGGATATATTTTTTCACATGGTAACAATTTATCACTTAATCTAGGATATAGTTTTTCACATGGCAACAATTTATCACTTAATCTAGGATATATTTGTGCACATGGTAACAATTTATCAATAAATCTTGTATATATTTTTTCACATGGCAACAATTTATCACTTAATCTAGGATATATTTTTTCACATGGCAACAATTTATCAATAAATCTAGGATATATTTTTTCACATGGCAACAATTTATCACTTAATCTAGGATATATTTTTTCACATGGCAACAATTTATCAATAAATCTAGGATATATTTTTTTACATGGCAACAATTTATCAATAAATCTAGGATATATTTTTTTACATGGCAACAATTTATCAGTAAATCTAGGATATATTTTTTTACATGGCAACAATTTATCAATAAATCTAGGATATATTTTTTTACATGGCAACAATTTATCAATAAATCTAGGATATATTTTTTTACATGGCAACAATTTATCAATAAATCTAGGATATATTTTTTTACAGCACAAGCTATATACCTCTCATCATCATCACCATCATCACATAGCTTGTCCTGAGCAGAACTTTACCACCCCAACAGTCCTCCGGAATTTCTCTCTCATAGGAGATGTCCTGCGTCTGCAGCTGTCATGTTCAAACCATCAGTTACATCCTGAATCCATCTTCTCCGTGGTCTTCCTCTTCTTCTCTTTGCTGGTATGCCTTCTTCCATGATGGTCTTCTCCAGCCCTTCATGTCTTTTATATGTCCAAAATATCTAAATGTTTCTTTCTTATTTGTAGCATCAGCCAGTTTTCTTTGATTTTGAGTTCTTTCTGGATAGATCTATTTGTTCTCTTCTCTGTCCAAGATATACGAAGGACTCTTCTGTAAGACTTATATTCAAAAGCACGTATGTGTTTTTGCACTGCTTTATTAAATATCCATACTTCACGCCCTTGATCTACAATTTCAAATAATAATATTTTGTCAGATCTCCATTTGAATCTGATTTCAAATTTTGTACAAGATAAAGTATAGTTTAGTTTAGTCCTCTTCTTCTTCTTCTTCTTCTTCTTAGTTTGCCAGCTACGAATATAGAGGTAGTCAGAGTGTATCGTATGATAGTTCTTACTGGATTTGTACATGAAAGTCTACTTTCCTATTTATCATTGTCTCCTGCCATACAGGCGAATCTTCTACGACTTCAGGGGTACTTGAATTTTAGATTCTCAAGTATTGATCTGTGGTCAGGAAAACTGTAGTCTAAACCGATGGTACCATGATCGAATTTCCTCTATCGGATTTCCCGCCGTTTCTTCCTGTCTGTGGTTAGGTTGTTCCGGATAAAGAACATTCTGAACCGTTCTGGGAAACGTGGACTTGTTTATGTTTATCTATGCTGAAATGTTCAACTTTTCTCTCTGTTCTGGAACAGCCCCCTTTTGATCATTCTTAGTTTATTTTTGCATCATGAGGTATAATCTACGCCAAGAAGTATGATCATGATTGCATCATGAGATATAATCTACGTCAAGAAGTATGTTCATGTTTGCATCATGAGATATAATCTACGCCAAGAAGTATGTTCATGTTTGCATCATGAGGTATAATCTACGTCAAGAAGTATGTTCATGTTTGCATCATGAGGTATAATCTACGTCAAGAAGTATGTTCATGTTTGCATCATGAGGTATAATCTACGCCAAGAAGTATGTTCATGTTTGCATCATGAGGTATAATCTACGTCAAGAAGTATGTTCATGTTTGCATCATGAGGTATAATCTACGCCAAGAAGTATGTTCATGTTTGCTTCATGAGATATAATCTACGTCAAGAAGTATGTTCATGTTTGCATCATGAGGTATAATCTACGTCAAGAAGTATGTTCATGTTTGCATCATGAGATATAATCTACGCCAAGAAGGTATATTTCATGCAGAGTATAATTGCACAGAAGGTATAATCTACGCCAAGAAGTATGTTCATGTTTGCATCATGAGGTATAATCTACACCAAGAAGTATGATCTAGCCAAGAAGATATAATCTACCCAGAAGGTATATCTACGCCAAGAAGGTATAATCTACGCCAAGAAGGTATGATCTATGCCAAGAAGTATGTTCATGTTTGCATCATGAGGTATATCTACGCCAGAAGGTATGATCTACGCCAAGAAAGTATGATCTACGCAAGTATGTTCATGTTTGCATCATGAGTATAATCTACCCAAGAAGGTATAATCTATGCCAAGAAGGTATAATCTACGCCAAGAAGGTATAATCTGCCAAGAAGTATGTTCATGTTTGCATCATGAGGTATAATCTACGCCAAGAAGGTATGATCTACGCCAAGAAAGTATGATCTACGCCAAGAAGTATGTTCATGTTTGCATCATGAGGTATAATCTATGCCAAGAAGGTATGATCTACGCCAAGAAGGTATGATCTACGCCAAGAAGGTATAATCTACGCCAAGAAGGTATGATCTACGCCAAGAAGGTATAATCTACCCCAAGAAGGTATAATCTACGCCAAGAAGGTATGATTTACGCCAAGAAGGTATAATCTACGCCAAGAAGGTATGATCTACGCCAGGAAGATATAATCTATGCCAAGAAGGTATAATCTACGCCAAGAAGGTATAATTTATGCCAAGAAGGTATAATCTATACCAAGAAGGTATGATCTACGCCAAGAAGGTATAATCTACACCAATTTCACCCAACCCAATTCCCTGAGAGGGCAGCCTTTCAAATCCCAGTAACGCAACTTGTGGTTCTCCGCATGATCAATATGAGCAGCCCGATCTTCCAGGGTGGACAGTTTTGTTAGCTCTCGACCAACTTCTCCAACCCTGTTACATGCGTTTTGCTTCTGTACTAAAGCGATGTGCAAAAATCGACAAATCTGTAGTGGTTAGACCGGATCAGATCAGATCTGGAGAAAACCGTGGAGGAGGTTGCGGCAATACTACCCGGTCACGGTGGGTAGGAGGGGTAAGGTCTTGACCAGTGACATCTGTCCCTGTCGCATCTCTGCTGCTTTATTTTACTATGCCTGCGGCTCCAGTTTTGTCGTCTGATTATCATCACCGCACATCGAACTATTTTGTCCATAAGTTCTCCGATCTTTTCCCCAGTATGTCTCTCAGCGTGTGGCAACTAACTATAATGTTACACCGTGACGTACGTACAGAAATTGTATCTAGTTCACAGCAGATTCCACACACAAACACACACATACACACACACACACATACACACATATATATATATATATATATATATATATATATATATATATATATATATACCACTCACACATATTTACATAGAGAAAGAGCGGGTGTGTGTGTGTGCTTGTGTGTGGGGATCTGCTGTGAGCGAGATACAATTTCATGTACACATATCTCACATGCTCGCTGTAACGCCCTTACCTGACAGGTAAATTACTTCGCCAAATTCGTGCTAGCTGAGTAAGGGTATCCTCAAACACACGAGATGCCACCTTCCCTTTGCTAGTCTACCAGACACCATTTGGCAAGATGAAGTATCCATTAATTCCCCCCCCCTCTCCTTCTCAAACAGGGTTGTATGAAGCTGTTGGAGCAGGTGGGGGAGAAAAATGCGAAACAACAGATAGTTATTGACTTGTGATATCCACTCTAAAGTTAATTGCAAATCCTTTACAGGACTTTGAGAATCAACCCCAGCTTTTTAACACTGTTTGTGATTTTTCTAGGCATTATTACGTTCAGTAGTTTGCCATTCCTTTCTGTACGGTGGTGCCATCGTTCTTTTGTAAAAATCCACGAGAAATAATTTGCAACCAAATTATCCGCGGCGTGATTCGAACTCAGGATGTCGGGGTTATTAGACCGAGTCACTATCCCCTAAGCCAGCGTTTCCCAAAGTGGGTGGTACCACCCCCGTCCCCAAGGGCGTTGAAGCGTTCTAGCAGGACGGTAGTGGGTTCAGAAGAATTTGAGGGTGTTCAGGCTGATTAGGGTAGAAGTTGACTCTTTAAGAAGAAATTAATAATAATTATTTTTAAAACAATTTCAAAATTTGAATTCTAGCATTTTAATTTATCTTATAAGCTGTCTTACAAGATCAATTTTCATCAATTTCATTTCTGCAAAAATCATTTGAAAATTGACCATGTATTACAGAATATATATAATTTTTTTATGTCAAAGAAAATAGAGCATGTATGGGAGGGCGTTGGCAAACTTTTATAATGTGGGGGCGTTAAAAGTTTGTGTTGTGCACAGTGGGCGGTGGGCCGAAAAAGTTTAAGAATCTATGCCCTAAGCCAGTGCAGGCTTACTATATCAGTTGTTCAATAATGGCTTCCGTCACCGACTAATCTTGTGCGTTTTTTGCTTCCATAACTCTTTGTAATTTCGCTTGATACATGTCTTGATTTCTGGTAGTAACACTGTGTGTTTGTCTTATATAAGTTTTGTTCCCTCCTTAGCCAGCCTGTCTGCTCTCTCATTACCTGATATGCCACAGTGAGCATTCAGATTAAAATATATGCCATGGATAAAATATATCATCATCAGGTGTCGTGCCCGCTGGCGTGGTCGATCATGGAACTTCACAAATCTCTGTCTTTGGTGTTTGCTATCAACTCAGATGTCCACGCTCTACCATGCCATGAAGTCAGGATATTCAAAATTTTCTGTCTCTGTCTTCCTCTGTCTCGTGTACCCTCGATTTTACCGGTTGTCACAATGTGTTCTAAACCTCCCCTCCTCATCATATGTCCGAAAATGATGACTGCCTCTTTCTTATATTGATGATAAGCTTTCTCTGTGTCTTGATCTCATTCAACACCTCAACATTAGTCATTTTACCAGTCCATGGAATTCTCATCATTCTTCTGTAAAATCACATCACTGTAGCTCTCAGAGATTTTTCGATCTATGTGTTCTTTGTACACGGCTCGCATCCGTATGTCAGTATTGGTTCTATGTAGCACTGAATGACATCCGTATGTCAGTATTGGTTCTATGTAGCACTGAATGACATCCGTATGTCAGTATGTGTTCTATGTAGCACTGAATAACTGGCATTTTCATCTCAATAGACAAGGACTTGTTTCAGATGATGCAGATAATATGAATAAATATATAAATAAATATATGAGGTTTTTTTTGTTTGCCAACGTATACGTCCTTAACACTTCCCGCCTGTAACATTTATTTTTAAACCACTCAACGACATAGTTGCGGCAATATATGCTGAATTAGTCTGTGTACTGTCTATGCGTCATCTGAAAATATAACGCTAGCAAGAATATATCGGTTAATACGAACAAAGAGGTTGTCATTACATAAACATAATATTTAGTTACAAATTAGTTATATGTGTTTAATAGTGGAAAGCCGCAATTAAATTACAAACCAGCCACAAGCGTCAGACAAGCCGCAAGTTTGTCATGAACAACAAATACTGAATCATCTTCTTCTTCTCTTCTTCTTTGCGTTCGTTCTTTACGATCAATTTTAATCACTCTTTGTGATATGTTTGATCTTTGTCAAGAACGTGTATACGTTGCACATTGGTTTGGTAGGCCCCTAAACGCATAGACTTTTACACGTTTAGGACATGTGCATCCGATTTCAGAAAAACTTCCTTAGCCGCCTCTTACGACATGCGTGGAAGGTAATAATAATAATAATAATAATAATTCCTCTCGTACCGTTATACGTTACATAGGGCCTGCAAGTAATTTCTCCATACCGCTCTATCCTGGGCAACTCGCTCAATCTCCTCCATGGAACTGAGACCTATATTTCCTGCCTCTCTCAGCAAAGTTCGTTTCAGGGTCTCTTTAGGTCGACCTCTCTTTCTTGAACCCTTTGCATCCACTTCAATGTCTGCTTTGATATTCGTTGATCATTTCTCCTCAAGGTGTGCCAACATATCTCCATCTTCTCTTTCTTATAACAGTAGTCACTAGTGGTTGACCAGACATGTCTCTGATTTCATCACTTCTCCTGAATTCGTTCCATTTTAAACATTTTAAGCGTGGAAGGTAACAGCGGTTCTATTCTTTCCACCCCAAATTTGGGCCCTGGTAACCACTCGGGCGATGCTGAATAAAGAAACCTATTAAAAAGTGACAAGACAGATGGAGAAAATTTGGGATAGCCTGACTTCATGTCACGGTAGAGCGTCGACATCGACAGTTGATAGCAAACACCAGAGACAGACATTTGTGGAGATCCGTCATCGCCTACACCAGACGGCACGACACCTGATGATGATGATCAAAAAGTGATTAATAATTTATTTAATTTAAAAATATTTGTGAACAATATTTAAAGATAATATTCAACATTATATTTTAATATCATTTCCATTTTGTACTTAACATTATTCAGAGCATATGAGGCGGCTTGTATGCATACACTTTTAATACCGTGCCTCTAATGTCATATAGTACCCGTAAACATATGACGCATTGTCTGTATGGAAAATATTAAATATATAATGTTTATGAGGACATTGAACTGTAAAAATTATATATATTATAATACAACATATTATTAGCGGACATTTTATTCGGTTGCACCAGGAATCTGAAATTCGCGATCGCATTTCATATTCGAATTTCTTATTCCATTTTTCTGCTAATTTTTTATTGTTTCGAATTTTGTATTTGTTTTTTTTTTAATCAATTTCGTATAATCAAAGATTTTGATTTTTTAAAAAGGGTCTAAATGTCAAGGGCTGTTTTCCTTTCGATTTCGAATGGGTTTTCGTTTAGTTTGATCCTCTCTGCCGTCGTCCTGTCAAGATAGCGCAATACGCTGGATGTGAATTTCAGCTGGTGTCTAACGGAGTCGATTTTCAGATTTTAAAAAAATGTAATTTGTGTATTCCAGCCTTTTCTTCTTCTTCTCGCGTTCGTTCTTTACAACCAATTTTAATCACTCTTTGTGATATGTTTGATCTTTGCCAAGAACGTGTATACGTTGCACATTGGTTTGGTAGGCCCCTAAATGCATAGACTTCTATACGTTTAGGACATGTGCATCCGATTTCAGCCAAACCTCCTCAGTCGCCTCTTACGACATGCGTGGCAGGTAACAATGGTGCTATTCTTTACACCCCAAATTTGGGCCCCGGTAACCACTCGGGCGTGTATTCCAGCCTTAATAAAGAAGAGGTAGAGGCACTAGAGACAGGAGCGGACGGTATAATTTCTCAGTATGATGCAAGTCATCGAAATGCCACTCCTTAAATTTTTTTTTTTAAAATAACTTTCAATTCCAATTTTGATTTTGCTGCTTATGTTGCCCCTCCCGCCCCTTCATTCTTACAGTTACGCCTGATGCGGCCGCCTCTCTGTATCATAGCATAGCACGGCCCTGACTAGAGATCATATTTGTAGCATGAGACTCATTATCGAGAAATGCAGAGAATACAACATAGACCTGCATGCATGTTTCATAAACTATAGCAAGGCTTTCTACCATATACAACACTAGAAAATGTGGAACATCATGAAAGACATGAACTTTTCAACACACATAATACAACTCATAGAATCTCTATACCACGAACAACAGGCAAGCATTAAAATAGGAGGCGAAATAGCTGAATGGTTCGAGATTCAAAAGGGGTAAGACAGGGATGTATTTTGTCACCATACTTGTTCAAAATATATGCGAAGAACATTATGAGGAATTTATTGGGCCGCATAACTGACCAGGGAAACTTGACCTAGTTTAAAGGCTGAATTTTATATGCGTTTGATAGAACACTGCA
Source organism: Arion vulgaris (assembly GCA_020796225.1). Lineage (NCBI taxonomy): Eukaryota > Metazoa > Mollusca > Gastropoda > Stylommatophora > Arionidae > Arion > Arion vulgaris. The sequence goes on along the minus strand of CM036754.1, from coordinate 86,648,473 downwards.
ATCTTTTTTGAAATTTTACTCAATTCTATGAGTCTATGCTTATTTATTGATGAGAAATATTCATAACATTGATATTCCTTATTATTAAACTTAACTTGTTGAATAATATAACCTTGATTTAGCATTTTGTGTTGATTTTAAAATGAATTCGTCTATATACAACAATACTGGAATGCGAGGTCACGTGTCGGTTGTGGCATTATTTCATAGGATTTTTACCTGAGTCCGCTGGCCGTATGAAATTATAGGTGTCTGTGTACAGGCATAGCTAGTCGACAGTGATATAAAGTAATTGATACTCGTTGAATTATGGAGAGATTTAGAGAACTACTAAACAGGGACAAAGGCAGGGAACCAAGAAATAGCGTCCAGATCTGAGACATTATTAGCTGCGGATCGCGAGAAAAATTACAAGACATCCTGGAACAAATTAAAATGGCTCAAATTTTGAAATGCAAGCATGTCACGGTAACACAAAAAGAACACTTTTCAACATCAATCAGTGGCGTCTCGTGGTCATTTTTTGGTGGGGCCGGCAAAATTTCGAAAAATTGGGTTTTGGAGTATTTACGATTTCTTGCTTATTCCAGGAAGTTATTACCCTTTTTTTCTCTCTCTCTCTCTCTCTCTCTCTCTCTCTCTCTCTCTCTCTCTCTTTATTTCTCTCTCGAGCGCGCGATAGCCGTTTAGAATGATGTACCAGATTTCCCATAAATTCTGCTTTCATGTGGAAATCTGATTCCTGCAGTCTTAGCATGGGTGTATTTCGTCACATCTTTAGCGATATTTGGAGCTCTGGTGCTTCGGCGATGTGTCCGGTTTTAGCCAACGTTTACTGGGTTCGCTCTCCGTCGCCTCGGGCTGTCCTCAGCCAACCTGCAAGACAGCAGGTTGCTATTTTCTTTAGGTAGCTACCCTAGACAACCTTACCTCCCGGGTTGTTGGCGTCATCTGCCCAGTTTACCAGTCTTTTTGGACTGCTTGGTTTGCCTGCCGTCCAGTTTTGTGTACAGGTTTGCTCGCTAGTCTTTGATTGTCCCCAATCAACTACACGGCAGTAGTAGTTCTCTGCGAGGGGAAACGTGGTTATTGCTCTCTGGATGGAGACCCCATCTTCAAGGCTCGCCACCTCGCGTTTCATTTTGGTGCCCATTCGCCCATTTCTGCTTGTGCCCTCGTCCACCGACTAGGCCCGTGCCTTTTTTCCCGTCACTTATGCTCACATTGTTCTACTGGGCGATACGTGACCCATTTCTATCTCACTATGCACAGTGCACAGTTTATCACCATTCGGTAGGAACTTTTTCACTGGATTCAAGCCTCTGCTGGGCTTTCCAGTTTTTCTGCACAATTGAGGCGCCCGCTCACCCCTACGTTTGTCATGCCTTTTCATCGCTCTATCATCAGCCCCGTGCATGTCTGTCCCCACCGGTGGGCTTCCCTGTGTATCGTCCGTATGCGTGTTCGCTCTACTTTGGTGCCTGCTCACCGTGTTTATCAGTTTTCTCACCGTGCTCACATTTACTATGCCTCGAGACTGTCATGACACGCAACCCAATTCGAGCTCCCACCTTGTGGCTCCGAGTTTCGCCCCATATGGGTCAAGTCTCTTCTCTGGATGCACCCTTCATCCTTTATGTTTATTTGTTCAGCTTTTCCCATCGGCCGGGAGAGATGTGCATTAATAGTCACTCTGGGATTCTGCTCGTCTATGTTGCGAGCGGATCTCATCCAATGTAACTGCGTCTGCATCCTACTTATACCAGAGTAGCTCTCCCTCGATCCCTACCCGCTTAGCTAGACAGGGACCGTTGTCTGTTTCCAGAGTCACCACGTGGAGGTGGGGTAGGATCTTGGTTAGTGTCAGCTCACTAATCCCGACGCAACGTTGTCTTTATGCGCCATAGACCCCATTACCCCTTTTAGGAAAAGAACAAACGCTTCTGTTCTGCAACAGCTTGATACTAAAGAGAGTTGGTTATTAAATAATATAAAATCAAGAACAAATGCTTCTGTTCTGCAACAGCTTGATACTAAAGAGAGTTGGTTATTAAATAATATAAAATCAAGGACAAACGCTTCTGTTCTGCAACAGCTTGATACTAAAGAGAGTTGGCTATTAAATAATATAAAATCAAGAACAAACGCTTCTGTTCTGCAACAGCTTGATACTAAAGAGAGTTGGCTATTAAATAATATAAAATCAAGGACAATACTAAAGAGAGTTGGCTATTAAATAATATAAAATCAAGAACAAACGCTTCTGTTCTGCAACAGCTTGATACTAAAGAGAGTTGGTTATTAAATAATATAAAATCAAGAACAAACGCTCTGTTCTGCAACAGCTTGATACTAAAGAGAGTTGGCTATTAAATAATATAAAATCAAGAACAAACGCTTCTGTTCTGCAACAGCTTGATACTAAAGAGAGTTGGATATTAAATAATATAAAATCAAGAACAATACTAAAGAGAGTTGGCTATTAAATAATATAAAATCAAGAACAAACGCTTCTGTTCTGCAACAGCTTGATACTAAAGAGAGTTGGCTATTAAATAATATAAAATCAAGAACAATACTAAAGAGAGTTGGCTATTAAATAATATAAAATCAAGGACAATTAAATATTTGGACATATCAAACGACAGGAGGCGCCTGAGAATTATTTTTTTAACTTGTCTGGAACGTAAATTGAAAATACGGCCCCACATGAGACAACAAACCAAATTTTGAAATACAGGCATCGTAACACAAGCACTTCCATAAATGTCTCTCGGTCATGTAGTGGCCATTCATGGTTTTGAGTGGTTTTTTTAATTATCCCTTTCTCTCTTTTCGTTCTCTTGATAAGACCTTTCTGAGTCGAACGCCCTTAGCATGTATATTTCCATTTGCTTTGTAATTTGTAAATCTAGTACTTGTTTAGCATGGTGTATTCGCCATTTAGCAAGGACTCTGGCTTATCTACGGCGATGTGTCAGTTTTACCAATTTCAGGAGTTCAACTCGTCGGACTCAGGACCATGCTCAAGTCAACCTGAAGCCGCATTTATTGCTGTAGACCAGATGATTAATCAGGGTTTACGTATCTGCCCAGTTTACCAATCTTTTTAGATGGCTTGGTTTTTGTCCTATTTTTTCTAAAGTTTACTATTTTATGCCCCAATAATAATGGCGGATTCATCGAAATAACGGACTATTGATGAGACTCTAAGGTCCTGGGTTTATCTTGGTCCATTTCGTGTCTCGTAATAGGCCTGACTTTCTTCCGCTGATGTGCACATTGTTTTGGATAGATTATCATTTGCACAGTAAAATTTCAAAGATCAGAGGCTCTGCATGTTACCATCTTATATAGTAACTTTGTCACTTTCAGCCATCAAGCCAGTATGTCTGTCCCACCATTGCTTGAAGTATTAGAGCAAATGGTGTGCTCGTAATTTAATTCTGCTATCACGTGATTTATATAATTCAGTGTACATTTATATTATTCTGATATAATATTTAGCATTTTAGTGTTATATATTCAACTTTCTGAAAGCCTAATCATGTTGTATGTTCAGCTTTTCCCATTACGAAAATGTTCAAATAATAGTCACTCTAGTTATTTTGGTTTGGCAGCGGATCTCATCAATGTACTGGTCTGCATCCTATTATCCAGGTATCTAATTACGTAGTAGAAGATTGTGTTTCAAATTTCACACTGTGTAGATCTTTTAGTGTCAGTATAATCACACTTTCTTAGCTGACCATATCCTTTGAAAGAAAACCTTTGGAACATAATAAGGGTTGCTAAAATAATAAGAATCAGGTACTAATATTTATTCGGACATTCAAACGACAGGAGCCCTGAAATTATTTCTTCAACTTGTTGGCCAAATTGCAAAACCTGGCACGCATGACAACAAACGAATTTGAAGATCAGATCAAACTAGTGCATATGTGATATTTGTCCATATGTGTTTAATGTACTCGGTCTTTAACAAGAAGAGTGCTGATGTCATTACGATAATTGTAACCATCATTACGGTTTCCCATAAGGATAACAACAAATTAACATGCGTATCGAGGTCAGTTCAAGCAGGACTTCAAGAACATCTCAAAGTCAGCACCTATCAACAAGAAGAATCGGAGTTTCATAAACTAATGCTTTCTAAAGTATGGCTTGTATTTAACTTTTTTCTGATAATGAACGTTCTAGGGATAATTGAGGATTCATGATAATTAAACGGACTATTCTAGAGCTTGTTTTATCTGGGTAGGTTGGCCCGTAATAATAATATATTTCGCTGAATAAATAATTTTTTGTAATTACATGTGCAATGGTTCAATGTAGAGGGCTGTTACATCTTATATGTTTGAAACTAGCGAAATGTGTGGACCTGAAGTTTGGGAATGTAGTCTACAGTAATATAATTTTAATAAGAAGATTTATATAAATAACAGTTTGATATTATTCGATAAATATCCGACATGTCTGACTATTATAAAACTATCCACATGTCTAATCATGCATTAAAGACTAATTCGACATGTCTGAAATGATAAGTATCCGAATTTCTTTGGTTAGATATGACATGTTCTGACTGGTACAATTACCGACGTATACTAATGGATAAAGATATCCGAATTTCAAATTTAAGACTTATCGAATTTTGCGATATCAATAAAGACTAATCAGATCATGTCTGACAGTGATAAAGAACAAATAATGTCTAAATAATAAGAACAGGTCTACTCGATATTGGTATCCGGCTTCACATGCGATAAAGACTCATCCGACATGATCCTGCATGCGATTGTGCTATCAGACAATGTCTGACATGCGATAAAGACTATCCGAAAAATGTCTGACATGCGAAAAACAGGTATACAGACATGTCTGACTTGCAATAATGACTATCCATCATTCTGACTTCATAAAACAATCAAATTGAATGGTAGTACTATCGCAGTTATCAACATCAAAAGACCATCCGACAGAACTGAGGATGCGATAAAGCTTCCGACAGTGGCGTGCATCGTGGATAAAGCTTCCGAGCGATGTCGGTCAGCGATAAAGAATTTGGGATGTTACAGCGATTAGAGTCTATCCGACATGTCTACATGATTTAAAAATAATTCGACATGTGTTGACAAGCTGTAAAGACGTATACGACATGTCTGACATGCGATAAAGTATCCGACATGTCTAAACAGCGATAAAGACTATCCGACATGTCTGACATGCGATAAAGACTATCCGACATGTCTGACATGCAATAAAGACTATCCGACATGTCTGACATGCGATAAAGACTATCCGACATGTCTGACATGCGATAAAGACTATCCGACATGTCTGACATGCGATAAAGACTATCCGACATGTCTGACATGCGATAAAGACTATCCGACATGTCTGACATGCGATAAAGACTATCCTCAAATAAACAATGAACTGCGAGAACATTATCCATTTAACTCAATTCATACATACTATTAACCATTACGCTCGAACGTCTCGCAGAATGAACTAAAGCGCAGGCTCCTATGCGAAACAACCGGGTTCAATTCTTAGTAAGGTAAAGAAGCTCTTTTAGTCGGAGACAGGAAGAAAAATTCTACCTTGAACAGTATCCCCTCGACAGCACTAACTATGCTGCCATTACATTTCACATGCACATGTTTCCATGTTCTACATCGCGGTTAAAATAAATAAACGATAGTACATGTAATAACGTCATTCCCCCCATACCGTTAACTGCTATAGGGGCGTACTAATGTATGGCAGACACACTTCGAGCCAATATAATGGTTTTTCACATATAGCGCTTTGTTGTTTCTAACTCCTAAACGTTCATTGATTTTTAGTTAGCTTTTTGTTGTTGAAATAATCAATGTCTCGCTCTATTACTAGCAACCATATACATATATATATATATTCCTAGCATTGAAAATATACATGCTATATATGGTTGGATAGCTTTTCGAATTGGCTATCAAGATATGTGGTTTTGATATCAGTGTGATATTTTTGTGATATCAGTGACCTAATTTTAGTGATGCTAAAAATAGATGTGTACAAATTTTATATAATACAGTCACAAGTAAGGAAAAAAAGGTATGAAATTTATCATGATAGCTACTAATAGTCTCTAAGTACATTCATATTAACACAATATATCAAACCTGAAGTTTTGGACAATATATAAGGCAGTAATTAGGAAATTTGTAACTTCTAAATATTTCCATATTTTGGAAAAACAAATTAATTAATAATTAATAAATAAGAGAAATGATGCAGAACTGGTCCAGTAAGCAGCCCATAAAGAAATAACACTTATAGTCTTGAACAGGACAGTAATCTGAGTCATCAGGTGCCATTTTATTAACAAATGTGGGGTTTTTTGACAAGAGCAAGTGAAAACACGTTTACAGAGATTATCCAAAATGGCGGCACGATCGGAAATGTCTGTGTAATAAAAGAATGCTCTTACCTCTGATGTCGGAGAAGGTTCGCCTGAATGGCTAGGGATATTGTAGAAATGGTAAGTAGGCTTTCATGCAAAAATCAGTCGCCATCGCCATACCAGGTTCCCTGACTACGCATGAATTTATAGCGAGCAAACATAAACGAAGAAGAAGAAGAAGAAGAAAAAAGAAAAGAAGAAAAAACATGCTAAAAGAAGAAAAAACATGCTAAAAGAAAAAAACATGCTTTAATCAACAAAATTAGACATCTTAAACATATATAATTTACTTTTTTGTTCATTATTTATGAAATTATCATATGTTTTGCATTGATTAACATATATTAACTGCAATTAACTGCATAACTAATACACAAAAGCGGCCAGTTCAGTTTCCACAGCAGATATCGAACAGTATGCATACTGATGTCTGAGCTGCGTTAAACACACTCTTCACTCTGCCTCTTAGGCGTCTAGTTCTACTTGTAAAACGGGTAACTCCAAACTGTTTAAATTGCTGTATCAATTCAACATCTATTTTAGTGTTTCATCCAATAGACAGTCGAAGAGATCGAAGAACATTCCCTTAACCATCTTCACTCCCCAACAATCAATGCTGTTGATGCAAACCTGCCCGCTCTATCATTACCGTAAACACCTGCATGCCCAGGAGAGTAGATACACGTAAGCCTCTGGGGATTAGAAATTTCTACAGAGTATCACTAAACAAGCACTTAAGTGAAACCCGCAAATAAAACTTCAAAAAGAAGCACTAAACATACCTGGAGAAGGAGTCTTCTTGAGAAAGTGAAGGAGGATGAACTATCCTGGAAAATCGTACAGAAAACATCCAGAGATCAGAATAAATGGCGAATAAGTGTTGAGATCCTATGCCCCACAGGGAACGGAGAGGAAAAAGCAAGTATAAATTGCAAAATAAATAAGTATACATATAGTGAGCGTCTGTAGTTGAAGTGGTAGTGAGCTCGATCCCAACCTAAGCGTACCTGGTTCAATCTCCACTGCGGGCAAAATTGAAGCAAAATAGTTCCTTGGATTTTTACGAACGATAAAATAGACCTCACCGTTCTTAAAGAACTGAATGTATAAGTGGTGCCTAGAAAATAGACCTCACCGTTCTTAAAGAACTGAATGTATAAGTGGTGCCTAGAAAATAGACCTCACCGTTCTTAAAGAACTGAATGTATAAGTGGTGCCTAGAAAATAGACCTCACCGTTCTTAAAGAACTGAATGTATAAGTGGTGCCTAGAAAATAGACCTCACCGTTCTTAAAGAACTGAATGTATAAGTGGTGCCTAGAAAATAGACCTCACCGTTCTTAAAGAACTGAATGTATAAGTGGTGCCTAGAAAATAGACCTCACCGTTCTTAAAGAACTGAATGTATAAGTGGTGCCTAGAAAATAGACCTCACCGTTCTTAAAGAACTGAATGTATAAGTGGTGCCTAGAAAATAGACCTCACCGTTCTTAAAGAACTGAATGTATAAGTGGTGCCTAGAAAATAGACCTCACCGTTCTTAAAGAACTGAATGTATAAGTGGTGCCTAGAAAATAGACCTCACCGTTCTTAAAGAACTGAATGTATAAGTGGTGCCTAGAAAATAGACCTCACCGTTCTTAAAGAACTGAATGTATAAGTGGTGCCTAGAAAATAGACCTCACCGTTCTTAAAGAACTGAATGTATAAGTGGTGCCTAGAAAATAGACCTCACCGTTCTTAAAGAACTGAATGTATAAGTGGTGCCTAGAAAATCGACCTCACCGTTCTTAAAGAACTGAATGTATAAGTGGTGCCTAGAAAATAGACCTCACCGTTCTTAAAGAACTGAATGTATAAGTGGTGCCTAGAAAATAGACCTCACCGTTCTTAAAGAACTGAATGTATAAGTGGTGCCTAGAAAATAGACCTCACCGTTCTTAAAGAACTGAATGTATAAGTGGTGCCTAGAAAATAGACCTCACGTTCTTAAAGAACTGAATGTATAGTGGTGCCTAGAAAATCGACGACTCACCGTTGTTGATGATAGTATAAGGGTGCCACAACAATACTCACCGTTCTTGCAGGAACTGAATGTATAGAGTGGTGCCAGAAAAGTGTCCTCACCATGTCTCCGTTAAAGAACTGTGAATGGTCATAGAGTCGGTGCTCGAGAAATAGATCACGTTCGTTAAAGACTGATGTATCAGAGACAAGGTGTTGCCAGTCATGTATGTTCATGTCTGTCTCAAAAAACTGGAATGTATAGTTGTGCTCTAGAAAAGGTCGTCACTATTCTGTTCTAAAGAACTAAGTGTATAGTCAGATGGTGCCTCAGAACAATAGTGTCTCACACCGTTCTAAGGAGACAATGGGATTGCGTCCTTGTAAATGTTCTGTCACCGTTTTAAAAAACTGAATGTATAAGTGGTGCCTCAGAAAATAGATCACGTTCTAAAGAATGAATGTATATGCGCTGTCTAGGAAAATAGACTCTCACCTGTTCTTAAGAACTTTAATGTATAATGCTGGCTGCTCAGAAAATAGCCTACCGTTCTTAAGAATGATGTTCTGTGCTGTCTCAGAACAATAGCTGTTGCTACACGATGATGTTTGTGTGTCCAGGAGACAAATGCGACTCACCGTTCTAGAAAAAGTCTGGATGTAGTAGTTGGTGTCTCAGGAGACAATAGTGTGCTCACTGTAGTTCTTAGAACAAAGCTGAATGTATAAGTGGTGCCTAGAAAATAGGTCGTCACCTGTTCTTAGCTGAAGTATAAGTGGTGCCTAGTATGATGTTCTCACTGTTCTTCAGGAGACATAGTAATGTCATAAGTGCGCTGTCTCAGAAAATAGGTGTTGCTAAGAACTGAAAGTTAAGTGGTGCCTAGAAAATAGTCTCACTTGTTCTTAGCTGCAGAGACATAAGTGGTGCCTAGAATATGTCTCACTGTTCTTAAAGAACAATAGTTGCAGTGAGTTTTGCCTCAGAGAAATAGGACGTCACGTTCTTAGAACTGAGAGCATAGAGTGTGCTCAGTATGATGTCTCTGTCTAAGACATAGTGCTCACGAATGTATAGTTCTGGCTGCTCTAGAAAATAGACTCACTGTTTCTTCAAAGAAATGGAATGTATAAGTGGTGCTCTAGGGGAAAATAGTGTCGTCACGTTCTAGAACTGAATGCTGGAGACATAGTGTTGCTAGAAATAGACTTCTGTTTCTCAAGAAATAGTATGTATATATGTCGTGCCTAGAAAATAGTCTCACTATGTTGCTTAGTCTCAGAAAGTGTCATAGAGTGGTGCCAGAAAATAGAGCCTCACTGTTCTTAAAGCTCGAGACAATAGGTGTTGCCTCACGATATATGACTCCTGTTCTAAAGAACTGATGGGCATATGAGCTGGTGCTCAGAGAAATAGCCTGTTCTACGAACTGAATGTATATGGTGTCTCAGGAGACAATAGTCTCACGCTAGTTCTGTAGAGACTGAATTGGTCATAGTAGTGGCTGCTCGAGAAAATGAGCACTCACATGTTCTCTGAATCACAACTGTCTTGTGACTGTAATGGCCTAGAAATAACCTCACAGTCTAAAGAACTGAGATGCATAATGGATGTCCTGATGCTCCTTCTTGACTCACATGTATAGTTTTTTCCTGAGCATGCTGCTCACCTGTTCTTTGAAGCACTCCAGTGTTTGTCGTGCACTGAAGCCAGATCACCTCACATTTATAAAGAACTGATATATATAAATAGTGCCTAGTAAATGCCTCTACTTTTCTTTTAGAGAAAAAATTGGATATGGTATGGAGTATTACTTTTGTCTATTAGAATGACTCACCTTTCTAAAAGAACAAATGCTTAAGTGGTGCCTAGAAAATAGATACGTTTTAAAGAACAGGAAATTATAGTGGAATGCCTACGAAAATAGCCTAGAAGTTGTTCTTAGAACTGACATATAAGTGAATCCAAGATAAATAGAAACCCTCACTTTTGTTCTTAAGCACCTTTATCGTATAAGTGGTGCTAACAAATAGACCTCACCTTCTTAAGACTGAATGTATAAGATGGTGCCTGAATAGATCTGTTCTTAAAGGAACTTTGAATTGATTTCCTGAAAATAGATCTCATGATTTTTTGAAAGACTGAATTTTCATGTGCCCAGAAAATATCTTTTTAGAAAATTGAAAGTATAAATATGTCTCTTCAGTTAAAAATCAACCTCACCGTTTACAAAGTAACAGATCATGTACAACGCGTTGTCCTAAAACATTATGACTTAAATATCGTTCTAAAGAACAATTTCACGAAGTCGTGCCCTAAATGATCGACTTTGAAAGGAAAGCTGACTTATAAGTGGATACCTGAAATAGGACTCGCTGTTCTGTAAAGAATTGAATGTATTTGTTGGTTATCAAAACTGAATTGATCACCTTCATAAAGAGACTGAATGTATACAATGCGAGTACAGTTACTATACTCAAACCGTTCTTAAGAACTAGAAGGTCATCTGTTTGCGTATTCAACAATAGACCGCACTGTTCTTAAAGAACTGAATGTATAAGTGGTGCCTAGAAAATAGACCTCACCGTTCTTAAAGAACTGAATGTATAAGTGGTGCCTAGAAAATAGACCTCACCGTTCTTAAAGAACTGAATGTATAAGTGGTGCCTAGAAAATAGACCTCACCGTTCTTAAAGAACTGAATGTATAAGTGGTGCCTAAAATGACCTCACCGTTCTTAAAGAACTGAATGTATAAGTGGTGCCTAGAAAATAGACCTCACCGTTCTTAAAGAACTGAATGTATAAGTGGTGCCTAGAAAATAGACCTCACCGTTCTTAAAGAACTGAATGTATAAGTGGTGCCTAGAAAATAGACCTCACCGTTCTTAAAGAACTGAATGTATAAGTGGTGCCTAGAAAATAGACCTCACCGTTCTTAAAGAACTGAATGTATAAGTGGTGCCTAGAAAATAGACCTCACCGTTCTTAAAGAACTGAATGTATAAGTGGTGCCTAGAAAATAGACCTCACCGTTCTTAAAGAACTGAATGTATAAGTGTGCCTAGAAATAGACCTCACCGTTCTTAAAGAACTGAATGTATAAGTGGTGCCTAGAAAATAGACCTCACCGTTCTTAAAGAACTGAATGTATAAGTGGTGCCTAGAAAATAGACCTCACCGTTCTTAAAGAACTGAATGTATAAGTGGTGCCTAGAAAATAGACCTCACCGTTCTTAAAGAACTGAATGTATAAGTGGTGCCTAGAAAATAGACCTCACCGTTCTTAAAGAACTGAATGTATAAGTGGTGCCTAGAAAATAGACCTCACCGTTCTTAAAGAACTGAATGTATAAGTGGTGCCTAGAAAATAGACCTCACCGTTCTTAAAGAACTGAATGTATAAGTGGTGCCTAGAAAATAGACCTCACCGTTCTTAAAGAACTGAATGTATAAGTGGTGCCTAGAAAATAGACCTCACCGTTCTTAAAGAACTGAATGTATAAGTGGTGCCTAGAAAATAGACCTCACCGTTCTTAAAGAACTGAATGTATAAGTGGTGCCTAGAAAATAGACCTCACCGTTCTTAAAGAACTGAATGTATAAGTGGTGCCTAGAAAATAGACCTCACCGTTCTTAAAGAACTGAATGTATAAGTGGTGCCTAGAAAATAGACCTCACCGTTCTTAAAGAACTGAATGTATAAGTGGTGCCTAGAAAATAGACCTCACCGTTCTTAAAGAACTGAATGTATAAGTGGTGCCTAGAAAATAGACCTCACCGTTCTTAAAGAACTGAATGTATAAGTGGTGCCTAGAAAATAGACCTCACCGTTCTTAAAGAACTGAATGTATAAGTGGTGCCTAGAAAATAGACCTCACCGTTCTTAAAGAACTGAATGTATAAGTGGTGCCTAGAAAATAGACCTCACCGTTCTTAAAGAACTGAATGTATAGTGGTGCCTAGAAAATAGACCTCACCGTTCTTAAAGAACTGAATGTATAAGTGGTGCCTAGAAAATAGACCTCACCGTTCTTAAAGAACTGAATGTATAAGTGGTGCCTAGAAAATAGACCTCACCGTTCTTAAAGAACTGAATGTATAAGTGGTGCCTAGAAAATAGACCTCACCGTTCTTAAAGAACTGAATGTATAAGTGGTGCCTAGAAAATAGACCTCACCGTTCTTAAAGAACTGAATGTATAAGTGGTGCCTAGAAAATAGACCTCACCGTTCTTAAAGAACTGAATGTATAAGTGGTGCCTAGAAAATAGACCTCACCGTTCTTAAAGAACTGAATGATAAGTGGTGCCTAGAAAATAGACCTCACCGTTCTTAAAGAACTGAATGTATAAGTGGTGCCTAGAAAATAGACCTCACCGTTCTTAAAGAACTGAATGTATAAGTGGTGCCTAGAAAATAGACCTCACCGTTCTTAAAGAACTGAATGTATAAGTGGTGCCTAGAAAATAGACCTCACCGTTCTTAAAGAACTGAATGTATGAAGTGGTGCCTAGAAAATAGACCTCACCGTTCTTAAAGAACTGAATGTATAAGTGGTGCCTAGAAAATAGACCTCACCGTTCTTAAAGAACTGAATGTATAAGTGGTGCCTAGAAAATAGACCTCACCGTTCTTAAAGAACTGAATGTATAAGTGGTGCCTAGAAAATAGACCTCACCGTTCTTAAAGAACTGAATGTATAAGTGGTGCCTAGAAAATAGACCTCACCGTTCTTAAAGAACTGAATGTATAAGTGGTGCCTAGAAAATAGACCTCACCGTTCTTAAACTGAATGTATAAGTGGTGCCTAGAAATAGACCTACCGTTCTTAAGACTGAATATAAGTGGTGCCTAGAAATAGACCTACCGTTCTTAAAACTGAATGTATAATGTGCCAGAAAACTAGACCTCATTCTTAAAGACTGAAGTTAGTGGTCCAGAAATAGACCTCACCGTTCTTAAAGAACTGAACGTATAAGGGCTTGATAGTTTGAACCTATGGTGCGAAAATCGACGACTTTCTGTTGTTGATGGCTTAGTCATGTAAATTTTCATATATATATCACATCATCGTTGTTGGCCTCTTTGTCTCAGGAGACAATAGGTGTTGCGTCACTTAGTATGTTCTGCGCTGTCTCAGGAGACAATAGGTGTTGCGTCACTTAGTATGTTCTGCGCTGTCTCAGGAGACAATAGGTGTTGCGTCACTTAGTATGTTCTGCGCTGTCTCAGGAGACAATAGGTGTTGCGTCACTTAGTATGTTCTGCGCTGTCTCAGGAGACAATAGGTGTTGCGTCACTTAGTATGTTCTGCGCTGTCTCAGGAGACAATAGGTGTTGCGTCACTTAGTATGTTCTGTGCTGTCTCAGGAGACAATAGGTGTTGCGTCACTTAGTATGTTCTGTGCTGTCTCAGGAGACAATAGGTGTTGCGTCACGTAGTATGTTCTGTGCTGTCTCAGGAGACAATAGGTGTTGCGTCACGTAGTATGTTCTGTGCTGAATCACAACGTGTCTTGTGACTGTAATGGCCTATTCTGGAGTGGCAATCCTTGCCACAGGTGCTGCAGGTAAAACTGGAGACTAGAGCCGATACAATGGATGTTCTCTCTGCCCTCTGTGCTCTCTTTTGCCTCCACATGTGATGTTGTTTTTCTTCTTTTCTTTTTGAGCCGCCCCTCACTGCTGCTCGCCATGCTTGCCTGTTTTTGGCCAGCCCCAGTGTTTTTGTCTATGCGCATGAAGCCAGATCACGCTTACGACATATATATATATATATGTGTATCAGTGGCGGCTCCTGATCATTTTTCTTGTTGGAGTCAGAAACAAATTTTGGAAAAATCATGGGTTTTGGAGTATTTACTTTTTTGTCTATTCGAGGAAGTTATTCCCCCTTTCGAGAAAAGAGCAAATGCTTCTGTTGTGCAACAGCTTGATATTAAAGAGAGTTTATTAAAGAACAAAAAATCAAGGACAATTAAATATGTCGGACACATCAAACGACATGAGTGCCTAGAGAAGATTTTTTTTAAATTCTCGACCTTAACGTGAATCCAAGAAATACCTGGGATTCTAGTAACTTCTGCTTCTTCCTTTGTCGTACTCGTTACTAGCTCCTTGGTCGTACTCGTTACTTGCGAATCCAAGAAATACCTGGTATTCTAGTAACTTCACCTTCTTCCTTGGTTGTATTCGTTACTAACGAATCCAAGAAATACCTTGTATTCTATAGTCTGTCCATTAATTGTGAGCACGTTTGAAATTGATTTTCTCGAAAACTACCTGTTGGATCTCAGTGATTTTTGCAAGCAGCCTTAGAATATCCATGACGCTAGAGAAATATTTTTTTCCAAGAAAATTTGATGTAGTTTGAAATATTTCTTCTTCAGGTTATATTAAAATCAACCTCACCGGATTGTACACAAAAGTAACAGATTTACGGTACACAGACGCGTTGTTCTAAAATACATTATGGTAACATTGAAATATCGTGCGTAAACAACAATTTCACGGAATTCCCGTGCACCTAACCAGTCGACTTTGAAAGCGGAAAGCATATGACGTTATAATTGGGATACCGTTGTATAGTTATAGGTGTATCTCGCTATTTGTATGAAGCTATTGTATCATATTTGTTGGCTTATCAAAACTGACATTGATATCACATTCATAATGAGTCTGAAGTGCACATTTATAACAATGCAGAAGGTTACAGTTTTACTATACCAACACTTCCGTAGGGAATCTAAGAGAGGTCATCTATATTGCGATATTCATAACCCTGAGAAACGAACGCAACTGGCGCTTGGTCTGAATAGAGAATCCTTTTCCCGATGGATTAAACAGGACACAAAGTGCACTAATGTCAAGCAAGGAAGGAAAAGAACAATTGACGACTTTGACATAGATGTCATAAGACGGGAGCTCTAGAAAATGTTTGCGACAAATCAACTTGTTACTCTCAGGAAACTGAAATTAAAACGGCAATCAGATTGCAGCATAGACATTTCTAAAAGTACTATATGGAAAATTGTAAGAGCCGCCGGCTTCACCTTCAGAAAACTATAGGCGGCAGGAATATTATTTGTGAAAAGCCACATTTAATTGCTGCCCGAAGAAATTCCTGAGGCAGATCCGTGAGCGGCGGAGGCAGGCTATGATATTGTATATTTGGACGAATCCTGGGTCAATGCTCACCACACCAATGCTAAAGAATGGCAATCAGTAGACGGTGAACAGAAAAGAAAATACCAAGCAGCAAAGGCCAGCGTATTATACTAACACATGCAGGAAGCAGTGAAGAAGGTCTTGTCCATGACGCTGGACTTATTTTCCAATCAAAAGTACCGACGGTAGGGACTACCACACAGAAATGAATGGACATATTTTCAGGCACTGGATGGAGAAAGATCTACTTCCAATTCTAAACAGACCATCATGCTTGGTAATGGATAATGCATCCTATCACAACGCAGTATCAGCGGAAGACAAAGTACCAACTGCATCAAATACAAAAGATCAAATTAGGACTTGGCTTGCTAAGGAAAATGTCAGCTTCGATGATACATATTTGAAACCCGAGTTGTTGCACATGGTGAGGATGACAAATAAGACAAAGGTGTTTCATATTGACAAAATCATTGGGAATACGGCCACACGTCTTTGCGACTACCTCCATATCATGCTCACCTCAATCCGATAGAGCTTGTCTGGGCTAAAGTAAAAGGCAAGTTGCCGAACAGAACAGGACGTTTAAAATGTGTGATGTTGAAGTTCTGACAAGTGAGTCCCTCTCAATGATAGACATGCAGTTCTGGAAGAAGCGTGTTGAACTTGTGCTCCGAGAGGAAGACGAGTACTGGCACCGAGATCGATTACAATTTGTCCAGCCAGTAACAATTATCAACCTCATGGAATCGTCAGATTCGGGATGATACAAATCATATTTTATTACAACTGAGAAATAGCAACGTATACATTTCCATATCCAAATGCGTCTACCATCATACAATTTGTGGTAAAGTTAAGACACCCTGGGGTCTAATGGTGACGAAGGGAGGACTAACTGTTGCCTATTGTATCCAAGTTCACGATTGCACATAAAGGGCAACACACTTAATTACTTGACCTATCAAGTTAATATGGAGATACACCTATGAATAGAATTGACATGGACAAATTCTAAGGATTACTGTAAAATCTAAAATTTGAGCCCCTGTATTTGCAATTGTCATAAAAGATCAAAGGAATTCGCCGATGTGCAAAATCCGTAGCATCTATGAACTACTGGTTAGCTTTATTTTAGCGTCATGGATATTCTAAGGCTGCATGCAAAAATCACTGAGATCCAACAGGTAGTTTTCGAGAAAATCAATTTCAAACGTGCTCACGAATTAATGGACAGACTATAGTAATTCTGCTTCTTCCTTTGCCGTACTCGTTACTAGCGAATCCAAGAAATACCTGATATTTAAGTAATGTGAACGCCCGAGTGGTTACCGGGGCCCAAATTTGAGATGTAAAGAATAGAACCACTGTTACTTACCACTCATGTCGTAAGAAGGGGCCTAAGGAGGATAGGTTGAAATCGGATGCACATGTCCTAAACGTGTAGAAATCTATGCCTTTAGGGGCCTACAAACCAATGTGCAACGTATACACGTTCTTGGTAAAGATCAAACATATCACAAAAAGTGATTAAAATTGGTCGTAAAGAACGAACGCAAAGAAGAAGAAGAAGTAGTAGCGGGAAAAAAATATCGTGCACGTACAACTATAGTTGGGTGTCTCAGTGGTATAGAGCTAAAGTGTTGCATGTGTCTCAGTGGTATAAAGGTAAAGTGTTGCATTGTCTCAGTGGTATAGAGGAAAGTGTTGATGTGTCTCAGTGGTATAGAGGTAAAGTGTTCATGTAGGTCTCAAAGTGGTATAAGTTGGTAAAGTGATTACAGTGTCTCAAATGGTTAAGAGAGCAAAGATGAAGATGTCCAGTGGTATCGGCACGTAAACGTATAGATGGTGTCTCAGTGGTATAGAGGTAAAGTGTTGCATGTGTCTCAGTGGTATAGAGGTAAAGTATTGCATGTGTCTCAGTGGTATAGAGGTAAAGTATTGGCCTCTTTATCCAAATGTAATTGGTTCGTTTCCTGAGTGGAGAGATCGGAATATTTTCCCAGAGATCCCTTGTCACAATTTAAGTGTTAAGTGAGATCCACTTCATCCTATCGGAGATGGACGATAAAACGGAAGTCCCGTGTTCAAGTTAAGCACGTTAAAAACCGATTGTCAGCAGAAAAATCAATAAGAGTTGTCAGGAAAAATTCATTTAAAAATAATATTTAACATACAAATTTCTTCAAAATTACATCGAACCCTCACCGGTGCACGGAGTTCACGCACGCTGTTGAGCCTTTCTGTGTGAAAGAGATAGAAGCCACATGGGTTTTAAAAATTCCATGATGATGGTGTTATCAAACATAGAAACTAACAAACACTATAATACTTTCTAAATTGTATACCAAACCCAACTATATACATTTCTCAAACACTAGTATACTTTTCAAATCACTAGTAATAATTCCAAACCACTATAATACATTTTTGTGAAAAATTCAATATATAATTCATTTACTCAAACTTCTAGTATATAATGTATTTTCAAACACTTAAACTTCCATTATATACAAATTTCAACATAGTAATGCATTTTCAACTTAGTAAATACTTTCATTTGTTTTGAACCGTTATATAGATGTACATACTAAAATTTACATTTTAGCAGACTGAAATTTTAAGCATTTCTAATCAGTTGTTTATACATTTATTTTTTAACAAATTCCAACTTATATACATTTCTCAAAACAGTATACATTTCTTTTATGAAACGATATTATATATTGTTTTCATACATGTAATTTTTATTTGTTCTTATTTCAACTAAATAATAAGAAAATTTGTAAATGACAAGGACATTCCTAAATTACAGATAATAGATTCAAGCACTATCACTTTCTTTTGGCTCACAAACTTCCAACTATATATACGGTTCAAAAGTATTCTAATTGGTGAGCGAACTTCCAACTAATACATTCACACTAGTAATACATTTCATTTTCCAGCTTCCAACTTATAAGTTTTCAAAAACTATACATTTATGTGACCAACTAATATTATGTCTTAAACATACAGTAATAAAAGTTTTAGAACAATCAAACTGTTATTAAACAAAAACTATAAACATTCTATTGAACCCAATCAACAAATGACTTTCGGAATGAACACTTGACCCATCAAAAACATTCGTAAAAAAGGTACAAAAACAAGCTAATATGATTTTCAACACTGTATCATGACACCAATCCAACAATATGCACTCATAAAACAAGTACAAGTTCTTTTCATTGTGAACCAAACTTCCAACTATATAATACATTTCAAACACTAGTAATAGATTTCTATTTGTAACCAAACTCCAACTATATAATGCATTTCTCAAACACTAGTAATACATTTCTATTTGTGAACCAAACTTCCAACTATATAATACATTTCTCAAACACTAGTAATACATTTCTATTTGTGAACCAAACTTCCAACTATATAATACATTTCTCAAACACTAGTAATACATTTCTATTTGTGAACCAAACTTCCAACTATATAATACATTTCTCAAACACTAGTAATACATTTCTATTTGTGAACCAAACTTCCAACTATATAATACATTTCTCAAACACTAGTAATACATTTCTATTTGTGAA
Organism: Arion vulgaris; assembly: GCA_020796225.1. Taxonomy (NCBI): domain Eukaryota; kingdom Metazoa; phylum Mollusca; class Gastropoda; order Stylommatophora; family Arionidae; genus Arion; species Arion vulgaris. The sequence goes on along the minus strand of CM036754.1, from coordinate 86,629,253 downwards.
CCAAACTTCCAACTATATAATGCATTTTCAAACACTAGTAATACATTTCTATTTTGGGAAACCCAAAATTCCAACTATATAATGCATTTCTCAAACACTAGTAATACATTTCTATTTGTGAACCAAACTTCCAACTATATAATACATTTCTCAAACACTAGTAATACATTTCTATTTGTGAACCAAACTTCCAACTATATAATACATTTCTCAAACACTAGTAATACATTTCTATTTGTGAACCAAACTTCCAACTATATAATACATTTCTCAAACACTAGTAATACATTTCTATTTGTGAACCAAACTTCCAACTATATAATACATTTCTCAAACACTAGTAATACATTTTTATTTGTGAACCAAACTTCCAACTATATAATGCATTTCTCAAACACTAGTAATACATTTCTATTTGTGAACCAAACTTCCAACTATATAATGCATTTCTCAAACACTAGTAATACATTTCTATTTGTGAACCAAACTTCCAACTATATAATGCATTTCTCAAACACTAGTAATACATTTCTATTTGTGAACCAAACTTCCAACTATATAATACATTTCTCAAACACTAGTAATACATTTCTATTTGTGAACCAAACTTCCAACTATATAATGCATTTCTCAAACACTAGTAATACATTTCTATTTGTGAACCAAACTTCCAACTATATAATACATTTCTCAAACACTAGTAATACATTTCTATTTGTGAACCAAACTTCCAACTATATAATGCATTTCTCAAACACTAGTAATACATTTCTATTTGTGAACCAAACTTCCAACTATATAATACATTTCTCAAACACTAGTAATACATTTCTATTTGTGAACCAAACTTCCAACTATATAATACATTTCTCAAACACTAGTAATACATTTCTATTTGTGAACCAAACTTCCAACTATATAATACATTTCTCAAACACTAGTAATACATTTCTATTTGTGAACCAAACTTCCAACTATATAATGCATTTCTCAAACACTAGTAATACATTTCTATTTAGAACCAAACTTCCAACTATATCGTTCTGATGTGGTGTTGGATATGTATGTGAGGGAGACATAATAAAATTGCTGCTTAGTCACCACTTTATGGAGGATGATTAAGTAAAGAACAGTTAATGAGATTGTTATTCTACGTTAGTTTTATGAAATAAAACGTTTGCTTAAGTAGAAAAGTGACATTTATGTTCTTCAATAAATGATGTTTAGTTTTGTTTTGTTCTAGTGCATTGACTTTGGTATATTTTGTGAATTTGTTCTTTATTTGAATGAAACAGTAAGGTAGAGAGAAAGTTTGGTTCAAAGGGACAAGGCACATTCCCTATATTAGTTGTCCAGGCTATGCATGAATGAAGAGGACACTTCAGCCTTGCTTTCGGCTCAGATATACCACGGAAAGCAGCAGTCATAGGTTAAAAGTCATTCTAAATTGGTGATGGGGAGTTGCCACGGGCTGCATTCGACGGTGAGAGTAGCTATTCCGCTGCACTTGTTCCGCTACCGACCGCCTTAAGCTAGAGAGCACCTAGCCAGTAAGGTGCTGACCCGCCATATATGTCTGTCTTGTAGGATACACACGGATAGACTAAAAGTTAAAAAGCAGATGTCAAACTGTGTATCTAGAAACAAGAAAACTAAACCTCTAACATTCGACCCATGAAACAAATGGACCGTGTGTTCCGGAATGAACAACTTTGACCCATCAAAAACAAAAGACGTCAGAAAAACAGCTGTCATAGAAAAAGAGCTCCAGAGCCTGCATGTGGATATAGCTGTCATACGAGACACCAGACTCCCAGATTGCGGCTCAGTAAAAAAAGAAGTACAAGTTCTTCTTGTCAGGGTCTAGGCACAAATTAGCCTAGACTATATGGAGTCGGCTTTGCTGTGGACAATAAATTTGCTAAATCTATTCATACACCAGTAGCGGTATCAGAGCGAATAATATTCTTTCAACTCTGTATAAAAGGTGGACTTCTAAACAGTATATGTGTGCACCAACAATAGTAGCATCTGCAGAAGATCTTCTTCAGCGATCTCTGGTCATGTGCTTAGTTTACTATGAAACACAAACTGGGCAGTTAGATTCAGGTCTGTCAGGTTTCCCCAAAGCTTAGTTTTTAGGTCGACTGGGTATGGCTATATGTTGCTTCTCAGCTCACATAGGAGAGGACAGTCTTGCAGGACATACTTTGGTGTCTGTTCTGCCTGCAGAAGATAAAGACCAAAAAGGTTTTATGACTCATTACATAACTTCGTTAACTCATTTCCAGTGGATGAACAACAGTATATAACGGGTGACTTGAATGCAAGCATAGTGCCTGATCACCAGTTATGACCAGTATGCCTGGGTCATCATGGCATTGGAAATATCAACGATAATCGTCAGAAATGCTTAAACAGTAACATGCTCGTTTTCTCTGCGCCTTAATAGTAATTCTATTCTCAGCGATGTGAGTTCCTCTTGTGCTGTTACAGCGCCATATTTAGTGATCTTATTTTCTCTCTCTCTCTCTCTCTCTCTCTCTCTCTCTCTCGATCGTTCTTTTTAGGCCATTTTTTAAATTCTTATTGTGACATATAAACAGACTTTGCCAAGAACGTTTGTTTTACTTCACAATCTTCAGTACCATTTGGAGCTCTGGTACCTGTTCTTTGGCAACGTGTCCGATTTCAACCAGCGTTTACTGGGTTCGCTCTCCGTCAGCCTTTTGGACTGTCCCCAGCCCAACCTGCAAGGCAGCAGGTTGGCGATCTTACGCAAGTGAATCCCAGCACGTGGTGTCTATATCGAAGCACTTTGGGGACACTTTAATAGTGTCTTTAAAGTGTTTTTTACTGACCACCAACTAATCGTGTGCCCCCTTCAAGCTTGCCATACATCAACTGTGTTGGAATGCGTTTCTCAGCCATTCGAGAAATGTGATATTCCCATCTCACCTGGTCCCTCTGCAACAGGGTTTTAACACTTGAAATCTGGGCTCTTGTGAGGACTCCGGTATCTGGAAATTTGTCCTGCCATTTGATTTTGATTAGTCTACATAGTTTACAATATTTACACTAAGACAGATCTGCGAACAAACAATTGAATACAATCAAAGTAAACAGCTTATATTTATAGACCAAGAAAAGGCATTTGATAGAGTAAACAGGTGCAAACTATGGAAGATCCTTGAAGAATATGGCGTCCAAGGACAACTATTAGGTAACATCATGGCCTTATATCAAGATAGCCAGAGTACAGTAAGAGCTACAGAAGGAATGACCGACTGGTTCTCCATTACATCAGGTGTTAGACAAGGTTGTGTCCTCTCACCACTACTCTTTATTGCATATATGGATAAAATAACTCAAGAGTCGAATTCAGATAATGATGAAATAAATGAACTGCTTTTGCAGATGATCAGTGCCTGATACATCAAAATGAACAAGATCTACAACATCATATTGACACTTTGAACAATAATGTGTGAAACATGACATGAAAATCAACAACACTAAAACAGAAATAATGAATATGGGAAGAAAACATAATAATCTAGACATCCATGTCAATGGCACTAAAATAAACCAAGTGAAAGAATTCAAATACTTAGGAAGCATATTCACAGAAGACGGAAAACTAGATAGAGATAGAGGCTAGAGTACAAAAAGCAAATGCTGTAACCTACCAGCTAGCCCCATTGTTAAGGCACCCAAAAATTTCACAGGCAGCTAAGAAACAAATGATCAACAGCATTTTATACCTACTTTGTGTTACCAGAGCCAAACATGGACATTGAGCAAAGCGCAGTCACAAAAATAACTACATGTGAAATGCGTTGCCTGAGAAAAGTTACCAACAACACAAGAAAAGACAGAATCACCAACATCAGCATAAGAAAGAAAGTTGGCACAAAACTGTGCTTGAATTATATAGATAAACAAAGAATGAAGTGGTTTGGCCACTTAATAAGAATGCATCCAAACTCCACAGTATACAGAGTCTTCTACAACAGAACATCGGGAAAGAAGGCAAGAGGAAGACCACGGAAAAGATGGTTAGATGGCGTGGCAGCATCCTGTGAAAGAGCAAAGATAACAATCACACAAGCCACCAGAACAGCGCAAGACAAAAACAGAAAACCACGACACTGGGCAACAGCCCGGTAGCAGTGTGACGACAAAAGAAAGAAGAAGTAGTTAGCGTAGTAGTCATCGTAATAGTCAGCGTAGTAGTCGACGTAATAGTTAGCGTAGTAGTCAACGTAGTAGTCAGCGTAGTTCCCAGACTGTAGGAAATTGTATAAAGTAGCCCAACATCACGAAAACTACTTGAAATCACTGCCAGTAAGCCATATTAATGAGAAGAATGACAAAGTTGCCTGATCTGAAAATATCTTTCGTCTTCTACTTTTCTCTAATTCCGTTTTGCCTCACATTGTCATCATAATAAGAGATTTCTAGAATGGGTTTTTGTGTGCGCTTCATAAATAGTGTATTTCGTCGCCTCTCTTATCTTTGATGTCACACTTTTGCGTGAATGGGCATGTGCTTTGTATCCACTGTATCGGAGTAGCATTGCTCTTTGAGACACACTGTCTATTGGTGATCTGCTCATGTGACCGAACATTTAATTAGTTTAGTTTAGTCTAGTCGTCAGATCACCATCACTGCCAGTCCAACTAATTAGTCCATAAGTGCTCCGATCTCTCCCTCAGTATGTCCCTCAGCGTGTGGCGACTAACGACACCGGTTCTTTGTTGGTTACAATTCTTCTTTGTCTGCCAGCATAGCGTTCTTGTCGAGCTACACCACACTTAACTTTTGAGTTCTTGCAGTCTGGTTAGTGTTGTAGATTCCCCTCTATTACGTGAATCATATACACGTCCTCTCTCCCTTAAGGAATTTACAATATCAGCCTGGTCCATTGCTCGCCCGCTTTGTACTACAGCCATACCTGCAAGCCTATCCGCACGTTCATTCCCCTTACACCTGCATGCCCTGGCACAAAAATTAAAGTGATCTTTGTCAGCCTAGACCTCCCCAGCGACTCCATCCAATGTCTCCTACCCTATCCTGTTTCAATCTTCCTGAGCATATTCATTGAGTCACTGAGAAAACATGCATGGATAAAAGTCTGTGATTCCAGCCAAACCATCGCTTTAGTAACCATTTCATTTGTTGTTTAGTCCTGATGTAGTACTAATTTTTATTCCTGATGTCTTCATTTCTAAACCGGTCTCTTCTTGATACTCCCAGCTGGAAATTAAAACCTGTTTATCCATAGAATAATCTTCTGAATCACAGGATTATTATTTAAGATTGCATAAATATGTAATTTCAATCGTTTGAAGATTACATGGAATAACATAAGACATGTCTACAACAGTCACAGCTATGATGACGTGTGCTGTTTCATATCGCAACGTATGGAAGTGATTCATGGACCATTGCACAATCACCTTCTCCTAATGCGAGGCGTGTGTATCTCATTGCACAATCACCTTCTCCTAATGCGAGGCGTGTGTATCTCTAATCGCCCGTGTGTTTCCCGGTCCCACAAGGGGAGCAACGAATAGTACCACTGTGACATACAAGGCATGTCGTAAAAGGCGACTGAGGTAGGAGCCTAGGGAAGCTACCCTAGCAGATAAAAAACGTTCGTAGATATCGGATGTGCTGACCTGCTCGTAGACGCATAATTGGCACAACGTACAATCGCTCTTCGGCTCAGATCACATACAGATCACAAAGAGTGGTTCAACAAGTGGTCGATATGGAGCGCTCGAAGACAAAGAAGATATATACTGAAGCACATTAAGGCGGAGACCGCCAGAACATGAGGTTTCCGCTTTAAAATTCACAGAATAAAAACTAACAAACATGTTGTCATAAGATTTGGCCACATGTTGTATAAGATAATGTTCTTGGTGATAAACACAGTTTAGTTTGCACATTTAAATTATTGATTTTTAAAAAAAATATTATCATGAAGTTATGAAAAATAATTTTAAGCAAAACCCCCCTTGCATCGTGCGGAGGATTTCACTAACATAAGAAGTGCTAAGAATACCAAACCAGCATATGATGTACATAACACCTATAATTATAGCGTGAACCTCCCAAAAATATATAACATAATCGGTTTTGTAAATATGACACTTGAAATATGATCCTTCTAAATAGCAAACATTTTCAACTTAGAACAGCAATATCTCTGTTTATATACCACTTAGAAAAAAGTGGAGGTTCACGCTATAAAGGATAGTATTGGCTATATGTATTTCAAATTTGATAACTCTAGCTTTAAAATTGTAGCAAATATCACCGACACGATGAGTCACATGCCTGATTTTCGTGAAAGTTTTTGTTTAAAAAAATGTTAAATCCCTACCTGATGAGAGCTCAATATCCCCCAGGAAGATATGGCTGATCCTCTTTTTCTGTCTGTTCTTCATTCACGACAAGGCGCCTTCGTCTCCTCGCTCTTCTTGCTTCAAAAGAAGCAACTTTCATCTGTATTTGGGATTTTTTAATGCGGAGAATGTCTTTTCAGCACAAAATTTATTCATAAAATGTCCAGGTTGAATATCCGTCTGTGTTTTGGTCTTGTTTCTTCCAGTACTGACATGATTTGCAAATTTTACTCTTTGTATGAGTATCGAGTACCTTTCCAGTTTGCAGACCAATAACAGTTGTGGAACCAACATTAGATGTATGGCCTCTAGTCATCCAGGTACCATCACACGATACATCGATGTTGCGGAACATGTTGTCGCCCCCTTCTGCGCTTTCAAACTCTTGAACAGAAGCATTTCTCATACTAATAATTTGTGCTCTAGTAGCAGCATTCTCCAATCCTTTCAATATAATATCTTTGCTACTGTGTCCTACTGGGGGGTGGTAAATCCATTACGCCACATAAAGTTTGCAAGTCGGTGTGACTGCAGCCAATGCAGCGCATTGCAAAAGCTGCTCGTCTATTGATAAGATTTATCTTTGCATTTCCTACAGAGAGCTGACTACTTGAAGGGAAAGGTTTATGTTCATTGCAGTTTATATTTTTACAATGAAATAGAAAGTCACTGCCAAGTCCTTTCTTCTTTACTTCAATTAACTCTACAGCACTTTGACAAAATGCACATACCAATTTTTGAGCAATGTTCTGATTAAGAAGACCTATGTCAACAACTCTGTGCCCCTCAAGCAAACTAGTACCCTTCCTAACTTCCTTATCACTGGGAGTGTGGTGATTGTTTACAATACATCTGTATCAGAACATGGCACTAACATATCCACATCAGAATCATGTGTTAGGTTGCTAATGTCCAAAAGTTTCTGCTCTGATTGTGAAAAGGGCGTGGCATTTTGTTGCATTTCAATATCAAAACATTCAGTCTGCATCAATGTTGTCGAACTATGAACAATTTCTGACTCCGAAATGGACGTCGTAACATTATCGATAATTGCTAGGCACTGATTTAGTTCAGATGTATGTTGATTTCCATGAAATTTACGCTTCTTTAATAAGCGTTTATTGAATTTTTGTTGGAAGACATAACTATCACAAATATTTCAAATATAATCACGTAATTCAACAAATTAACTTTCAGTTTCAAACACAATTATCTTGGTAGGTTAATTCACTGCCATGATGCTTATTCAAGGGAGATTATTCAAGCGAGATTAAAGGGACAGCTCATTGTACAAGTTTTCTTTCGGAGTAATAATTATTTGGTGAATAATTTGATGGGTAGCTAAAGAGTATATTTTGGGACCAAAAATATGTCATTTTTGGGAACACACCCACCTTCTTTGAACACCAATAACTTATAAACTATTAAAGATAAACACATAATTCAAAAGAATATCAAACTAGAAAGACTGATAAACATTAAAAGTACAATTTTTGTTTATAATTTGAGAATATCCATTTTTGATGAAACCTGGGTGGGTCTCCCGCCTTAATAACGCACCACCTGTATAATCCAGGAACGGAGTGTGAAATGTAAATATTAGTGTTTACAAGCTTACATATTTGGAATCCTTATTCATTTTCCTTTCAATGCATGATGGTAATTAATTTGTACATTTGATTGTTATGAAATTAATTGCATTTTGTGCAGGCAAGGAAGAACACCAAAAATACAACCAGTAAAAAAATATTCATTCACACTATACTCAGTATCTGGTATGTCCACCGTGTGCTTGCAAACAAGCTTGGCAGCGGCTCCGCATGGAATGCACAAGTGTGTGAAGGAAATTATGTGGAATCAAGTCCTATTCACGTGTAAGAGAATCTACAAAGTCACGCATCTGCAAAGCGCTCTCCACACAGTCGCCAAATCCGCACACGTCCATCAGCAAAGGATAGGTTGAATCTGCTCTCGTCTGCGAATAGGACAGCATTCCACTGCAGTCTAGTCCATCCGACATGTTGTTCTGCCCATTGCAGGCGCTGTTGACGATGTCTGTGAGTCAAGTTTGGCCCAACATAAGGTCGTCTTGCAGTAAAGCTTGTATCTCTGAGTCGTCGTATGACTGTCATTCGAGAGACTTGCCCACGTCTACCCACTATTGTGCTGTTCGACTTGCCGGGAGAGAACGATTCCTTAGGTGACTGAGCACAATTTGTCGATCTTGCGAAGGGGTAGTAACTCGTGATTGGTCACTCCGACGTCTATCCCGGGCACTGTCAGTGGCTCCGTAACGTTCATTGAGACGTACACTAGTGCTGTGGTGGCAATTCATCCTTCTGGCAATGGCCCTCGAGCTCATTCCGGTAGACAACATACCAATGGCTCGTTGGTGGTCATTTTCCGATATTTTAAGCTTTATTCAATTCAACTTCAAGCATGCAACGTACAATTTCATTTTACATTTACAGTTTGCAAATATTTAAAGTAACAGACATCGTGCTGTTAATATTTAGTGACAGACAATTCAAAATCCCGACAAGGGTTATAGATATCAAATTACGTACAAGTCATAGAACATCAAATTACGTACAAGTCATAGAACATCAAGTTACGTACAAGTCATAGAACACTAGTTACGTACAAGTCATAGAACATCAAATTACGTACAAGTCATAGAACATCAAGTTACGTACAAGTCATAGAACATCAAATTACGTACAAGTCATAGAACATCAAATTACGTACAAGTCATAGAACATCAAGTTACGTACAAGTCATAGAGCATCAAGTTACGTTATCCAATTTCATCTTTCAAAGAATCATGATAGACATCCAACCTCAAATCCCCCTCTAAAGTTAAATCAGTCTCTAACACGGATTTTTACTTAAAACCAGTTCCTAACACAAAGATTCTAATTTAAACTTATTTTAGTCTTTTATCACTTGCACAATACTATCCTGTTTGTGTCACTTTGTTCGTTTCCTATGTGATGAAACCGAATTTACAAACCATTTCTCCAAAGCCTTTCTTTCTCACTCGACTCCTGAATTGGTGCTCTTCTATTGGCAGTGTGTGTCCTGTTGTTTGTTGTTGGTGTGTTGGATGTATATATGTTGGAAAAGTCGTGTGTTGTATTGGCAATTACTGTGTTTAGCGTTGTTTCTGCATACCCATACGAGTAGCCTGAACTCTGCCAGCATTGTTAGTATTCGTTGTTGATTGCTAGAATCTTTTGCTTGTTAAATGATGGTTACGAAGTCTAGATTATCTGGTATTGTCTCTGTATGGTCGATCTGGATATTCTGAGGACTTTCCTCGAACATTTCTGCTGCCAGTTCAAACCACGAAGAGGTGGCTGTGAGTGTTGGTATAATGTTGGAGTCCGCGGCGTGTGTGTAGTTTTCTTGTTCACTATCTGATATCTTAGTCTGTCGTGTCTGTTCTCCGGGTTCAGTACTTGTCGTTAGTTGTGTGTAGCTTCTTCGTACTGTTGGTATCTTGTTTCTCTTCCGTTTTCGTTCTATTTTCTTAAAGTTGTCGCTTGAGTCTTCGGATTCCATATCTGCATTGTCGGTAGGATTCGTGTCACTGTGTGGAAACGGAAGGATAAGCATAGTCACAAAGCTGAAAGTTTACCAGGCCATAGTGCTAACCACGCTGCTGTACGCAAGCGAGACATGGACAGTGTATAGCAGACACGCAAGAAAATTAAACCATTTCCACACAAGCTGTCTACGCAGAATACTAAAAATAAACTGGCAGGACAAAATTCCAGACAGCGAAGTCCTCACAAGAGCAAAGATCCCAAGCGTCAACACCTGTTGCAGAAGGCCCAACTGAGATGGGTCGGTCACGTTGCTCGATGCCTGATAAACGCATCCCAAAACAATTGATGTATGGCGAGCTTGAAGGGGCAGACGTTTGCTGGTGGAAAAAACGCTTTAAAGACACTCTTAAAGTGTCTCTGAAATGCTCGATATAGACAATACGTGCTGGGAATCCTTGCGCAAGATCGCCAAATGTGGCGCTGTAACAACAAAGAGGAACCCGAATAGCTGAGAATCATCCTATTGTTGAGTCACAGAGAAAACGAGCAGCGCGAAAAGACAGAGCACACAACACGCACATGTCTAACCTTGATCATGTATGCCCCACCTGTGGTCGGGGATTCTGTTCTAGGATTGGACTCTACAGTCACCTCCGCACACACCAGAGTGATGCAACAGCACACGTCTGAGATTGTTGTCATCATCGCTTGCGATGGACGGCTATTATATTATTATTAGGATTCTTGTGGAATGTTGGACGGTCTTTCCCGTGGTCGTCGTTTTTCGTCATTGGCGTCTTGTGTTCTCTGTATGTTGGTGGTTTCTCAGGAGGAAACGTAGCTGCAGTTGTTGCGGACTTGACTTCTAGTCTTGGTGGCACTGGATCTTGTCCTTCTTTAGAGGGCGTTGGCGATTTTTCGAGTCTTACTGCTAGTTTCGGATTTTGTCTTTTACCTAGTGGACACTAGCTTGACCAATGCGTGTCTTGGCCGCACGTAGCACATTGTGTTCTCCGGCCTGGCAAAGTAATCCATATGTTGCTCTGGCTCTCCTCGTTCTCACCATGTATGTTGATTTTTGCGTGGTGTGGATTCTTTTGGAGTTGGTTTATATGTAAAAGCCCACTTATCCGGGGCGCTGGGAATTTTTGTCACTTCTGTCTTTTGGATCTCCAGTGATTGTTTGCGCTAAATTTTGCACCTGTGTTATTGTCATTGTTGGGGGTATCCAATGGATCACCCCCTTGCTCTTTTCCTTCTCTAAATGTTCGATTGTGACGGCTAGTTCTGGGTCTTGAAGTTGGAAGGTTGTGCCGTGAATTCTTTGGTAGTGCTGAATGTGTGCCGCTGAGGACAGAGTCGCAAACCATTTATGAGGGTTTTCGAAGCGGTAGACGGAGGTGACTCCACCAGAGCCGATCCCTCCTGGTCCCATCAGTATGCTGGTCATAAGAGAGTATGAGATTTTATGGACTTGTGGTCCGCTTACTGTGATCACTAGTGTGCCTTTTCTGTGAAGTGAGCCGCCTTCGAAGTCTTTCTGTAGATCAAAGTTAAACACTGGAATTGGTTCTGCCATTTTTTTGGCTAGTTGCGCTGGTATCTGTTTTGAGTGTGTAATGTCCCACTACTCACAGACAGCGCTGTTTTAAAGGCTCGTTTTACACAAAATAACAGTTAATGTATTACCAATGTTGAAAACCACAACTCGTGGCAGTGTAAGCACATGTACCAGGTGTTTTATCTCAACGGCCTGTTTATACCGAGTATACTGCCACAACGCCTACACACTTTCAAGGTCCTAGCTGTTGCGAATCGTGTTGCACGTGTAACTTTCATTGTTTTCTTGTAGTCTGTACACACACCCGTGGGTTTGAAAATTCACTTTCCATTCCAGCAGCCATTCGCTCTCTACCTCATGACAAACATGGGGAAAATACATTCCCACACTTTTTTTCCTCACCCTCTTAGCAACAGTATTTATCATAGTGGTGCGTTTTTAATGTGCTTCAGTATATCTCTATCTCTCCCTCTCGTCCACTCTCTCTCTCTGCCTCTCTCTGCCTCCGTCTCACCTGCCCTCTGCCTCTCTCTCTTGTCTCATCTCTCTCTCTCTCCCCTCTCTGTCTACTCTCTCTCTCCTGCCTCTCTCTCTGCCTCTCTCTCTCGTCTCACTCTCTCTCTGCCTCTCTCTCTGCCTCTCTCTCTGCCTCTCTCTCTGCCTCACTCTCTGCCTCCTCTCTCTGCCTACTCTCTCTGCCTACTCTTCTGCCTCTCTCTCTGCCTCACTCTCTCCTCACTTCTCGCATTTCTAATTCACAAGGGCACTTCTCCCACTGTTCCGTATCTGGATTCTGTATGCCGATAGGAGTTGCCTCATGCCGGATAGGGAGTTGCCTCATGCCGAATAAGGTAGCTTGCCTCATGCCGGATAGGTAGCTTGCCTCATGCCGATAAGGTAGCTTGCCTCATGCGATAGGTAGCTTGCCTCTATGCCGGATAGGTCAGCTTGCCTCATGTCGGATAGGGTAGCTTGTCTCATGCCGGATAGGTAGCTTGCCTCATGCCGGATAGGTAGCTTGCCTCATGTCGGATAGGTAGCTTGCCTCATGTCGGATAGAGTAGCTTGCCTCATGCTCGGATAGGTAGCTTGCCTCATGTCGGATAGAGTAGCTTGCTCAGCGAGAGAGCTTGTTCATGCCGAATAGAGTAGCTTGCCTCATGCCGAATAGAGTAGCTTGCCTCATGCCGATAGAGTAGCTTGCTCATGCCGAATAGAGTAGCTTGCTTCATGTCGAATAGAGTAGCTTGCCTCATGCCGGATAGGGTAGCTTGCCTCATACCGGATTTCGGAGAAGGGATTCGTGTGCATGTTACCTCTCAGAGACATTGATCGTCTGATGTGCGACAAGTCTCTTATTATGCGCAGTAGCGTATACGCTAGCACCACGTCGTGGAAAGGGCATCCTCATCGATCCCTACAGTCTTGTCAGGCTTCAGTGCATCAGTGTGTTTCTAGGACCACCACGTTTAGGGCAGATATAATCTTCTTAGTATCCAAAAAATTAATAAAGCGACTTAGATAATGAAATGGCAACAAATAAGTGCATCCTATAAGACAGCAAAGCGATGGAAATTATAATCGGCTGGAGTGACCACATCACCCATCGTGTGCCGATGCAATAAATAGGACCTAACACCGTACTACCCATTATACCTCGAAGTATGAAAAAGAGATCATTTTTTTAATTTATTTGTTACACCACAATATACCCAATTTTACACCACAATATACCCAATTTTACCACAATATACCCAATTTTACACACAATATACCCAATTTTACACACAATATACCCAATTTTACACCACAATATACCAATGTTACACACAATATACCCAATGTTACACCACAATATACCCAATTTTACACCACAATATACCCAATTTTACACCACAATATACCCAATTTTACACCACAATATACCCAATTTTACACCACAATATACATAATTTTACACCACAATATACCCAATGTTACACCACAATATACACAATGTTACACCACAATATACCCAATTTTACACCACAATATACCCAATGTTACACCACAATATACCCAATGTTACACCACAATATACCCAATGTTACACTACAATATACCCAATGTTACACCACAATATACCCAATGTTACACGCAATATACCCAATGTTACACCACAATATACCCAATGTTACACCACAATATACCCAATGTTACACTACAATATACCCAATGTTACACCACAATATACCCAATGTTACACCACAATATACCCAATGTTACACACAATATACCCAATTTAATTCATTTACACTATCCAATTCACATATACCAATGTTAACACAATATACCCAATGTTACACCACAATATACCCAATGTTACCATCAATATACCCAATGTTACACCACAATATACCCAATGTTACACCACAATATACCCAATGTTACACCACAATATACCCAATGTTACACACAATATACCCAATGTTACACCTATCAATATACCCAATGTTACACCACAATATACCCAATGTTACACACAATATACCCAATGTTAACCACAATATACCAATGTTACACCACAATATACCCAATGTTACACCACAATATACCCAATGTTACACCACAATATACCCAATGTTACACCACAATATACCCAATGTTACACCACAATATACCCAATGTTACACCACAATATACCCAATGTTACACCACAATATACCAATGTTACACCACAATTACCAATGTTACACACAATATCCAATGTTAACCACAATAAGCCACATACATGTTAACCACTATGCCATGTATCCCACATTACAGTTAACCACACTTGGCATAGATGCCCACACAGTCAATGAACACTGGTATGATGCCCACTACAGTCTGAACCACTTGCTATAGATGCCACTACAGTTGAACCATTGGCTTAGACCCACTACAGTCTGAACCACTTGGCTATAGATGCCCACTACAGTCTGAACCAGCTTGAATCGCTATAGATGCCCACTACAGTCTGAACACTTAGCTATAGATGTCACTACAGTCTGAAACATCAGTCAATGCACTGTTGAACATCAAAGATTGACTAGAATGCATAATTGAAATGTCTAAAAGTACTGTTAGATCTAATGTTATATGTCCCACATAAGTTATAAAAGTACTGTTAGATCTAATGTTATATGCCCCACATAAGTTATAAAAGTACTGTTAGATCTAATGTTATATGTCCACATAAGTTATAAAAGTACTGTTAGATCTATGTTATATGCCCATAAGTTATAAAGTACTGTTAGATCTAATGTTATATGCCCCACATAAGTTATAAAAGTACTGTTAGATCTAATGTTATATGCCCCACATAAGTTATAAAAGTACTGTTAGATCTAATGTTATATGTCCCACATAAGTTATAAAAGTACTGTTAGATCTAATGTTATATGCATAAGTTATAAAAGTACTGTTAGATCTAATGTTATATGCCCACTAAGTTATAAAGTACTGTTAGATCTAATGTTATATGTCCCACATAAGTTATAAAAGTACTGTTAGATCTAATGTTATATGCCCCACATAAGTTATAACAGTACTGTTAGATCTAATGTTATATGTCCAATAAGTTATAACAGTACTGTTAGATCTAATGTTATATGTCCCACATAAGTTATAACAGTACTGTTAGATCTAATGTTATATGTCCCACATAAGTTATAAAAGTACTGTTAGATCTAATGTTATATGTCCCACATAAGTTATAAAAGTACTGTTAGATCTAATGTTATATGTCCCACATAAGTTATAACAGTACTGTTAGATCTAATGTTATATGTCCCACATAAGTTATAAAAGTACTGTTAGATCTAATGTTATATGTCCCACATAAGTTATAACAGTACTGTTAGATCTAATGTTATATGTCCCACATAAGTTATAACAGTACTGTTAGATCTAATGTTATATGTCCCACATAAGTTATAACAGTACTGTTAGATCTAATGTTACATGTCCACATAAGTTATAAAAGTACTGTTAGATCTAATGTTACATGCCCCACATAAGTTATAAAAGTACTGTTAGATCTAATGTTATATGTCTCACATAAGTTCTAAGTGTATGTGAAAAGAAATGACAGTTTGGTCACACTTGATCGAGCTCGAAACCTGTTACATGACATAACGGTTTCGTCACACTTGAACTCGCCCATGGATGTTACGAGACAAGACAGAGACACTTCTGATCGTCCATTCATAATCTTCTACTCTGAAACTATAGTTACATTGCATACTTCATCGTCCATTTACATAATCTTCATACTGCTTGAAACTAATAGTTACATGTGCATACTTTCATCGTCCATTTTCAGTTATCTAGTTACATTGCTTCATGCCTTTCAGTCGAGAACATGAGCTTTGATACAGTGTGTCTGATATCTTAGTGTAGATAATCATAGACATTGACAGTGTGTCTGATATCTTAGTGTAGATAATCATAGACAGTATTATGTGTTAGTGACGCAGAAAGCTTATCATCAATATAAGAAAGAGGCAGTCATCATTTTTCGGACATGTGATGAGGAGGGGAGGCTTAGAATACATTGTGACCACCGGTAAAATCGAGGGTAGACGAGACAGGGAAGACAGAGAGAGAAAATGTTGGATATCCTGACTTCATGGCACGGTAGAGCGTCAACATCTGAGTTGATAGCAAACACCAACGACAGAGATTTGTGGAGATCCATGATCGCCTAAGCTAGCCGGCACGACACCTGATGACGATGATGTGTTAGTAATGCTAATTGTAAAACTCGATAAAAAAGAGATTTGATATCATAGACATAGACAGTGTTATGTGTTACTACTGCTAATTACAAAACTCGGTTTTAGAAAAAGGAGATTTGATAATTATAAACAGTGAGTATAACGTGGTAATGTACTTGAGACAGTGAGTATAACGTGGTAATGTACTTGAGACAGTGAGTATAACGTGGTAATGTACTTGAGACAGTGAGTATAACGTGGTAATGTACTTGAGAAGTGAGTATAACGTGTAATGTATGAGACAGTGGTTCATGTCCTGTCAGCTTCTACTTCCACCACCACCACCACCACTACCACCACTACCACCACCACCACCATCATCACCACCACCACCACCACCACCATCACCACCACCATCACCACCACCATCACCACCACCACTACCACCACCACCACCACCACCACCACCATCACCACCATCACCACCACCATCACCACCACCACTACCACACTACCACCACCACTACCATCATCACAACACCACCACCACCACCACCATCACCACCACCACCACCATCACCACCACCACTACCACCACCACCACCACTACCACCACCACCATCACCACCACCACCACCACCACCACCATCACCACCACCATCACCACCACCACCACCATCACCACCACCACTACCACCACCACCACCACTACCACCACCACCATCACCACCACCATCACCACCACCACTACCACCACCACCACCACTCACCAACTATCACCACCATCACCACCACCATCACCACCACCACCACCACCACCCCACCATCACACCACCATCACCCCACCATCACCACCACCACCACCATCCCACCACCACCATCACCACCACCACACCACCACCACCATCCCACCACCACACCATCACCACCACCACTCACCACCACCCACCACCACTCACCACCATCACCATCCACCACCACCACCATCCCCCATCACCACACCACCATCACCACCATCACACACACCACCACCATCACCACCATCCATCACCACCTCACCACATCACCATCACCACCACCACCTCACCATCACTACCACCACCACCATCACCACCACCACCATCACCATCACCACCACCACCACCATCATCACCCCCACCACCATCACCACTCATCACACATCACCACCACCACCACCATCACCACTATAACCATCACCACCACCACCACCATCATCATCAACACCACCATCACCACCACCATTACCATCATCACCACCATCACCACCACCACCATTACAATCCCCCCCCACCACCACCACCATATCGAATTGTTTAGTGCACAATTACTGATAACAAATTACTAATGTCAGTTTGTTGTATAATAAGAAACTCTACTTGATATCTTCTTATTGTTGATAATGCATGTTTGTTTGTTTCTTTGTTGCAGACTACTGCACAGTTGAAGATCGCATTTAGATGACGTGAGTTTGATTCTTGTTGATCAATCAACCACGTGAACCCAAACAATGAAAGCTCCTAAAGGCAAATTAAGAAAGCCCATCCGGCAGTTAGAGCTCCTCAAGGCAGAATTGAAGAAAGTTCCATCCAAGGAGAACATACTTGAGGCACATATTGAGTACGTCATATATTATTGTTTAAATTTTAGTTATTTATTATGTTTTCTATCAATTGTATTAAGAATGATAACAACGTATGTATATTGTACATTGTATTGTACTATATATTGCTATTAATGTACTATGTATTGTACTAATATTGTACTATATGTATTGTACTCATATGCATTGTACTCATATGTATTGTACTCATATGTATTGTACTCATATGTATTGTACTCATATGTATTGTACTCATATGTATTGTACTCATATGTATTGTACTCATATGTATTGTATTCATATGTATTTTTCATATGCATTGTACGTAATCTGCTCATATTATAGTAGTCGTTTTGTGTTGGTGTGTGTGTCTTTCTGATTGATCTAATCATCCTTTTCTTTTGGTGGTAGGTAACTGGCACATCCGGTTGCTCTCCTGCAACACCTTCCTTGACCAGTCGGTCTACTGTTTCATTTCCTAGTATTCCACAGTGAGACGGTATCCACTGCAAGACGACCCTTGGTTGCTTGCATAGTTTAGACAGTAGGGTCTGTAGACCTGGCAATTTTCTGGACTTGAGTGCTTGGAGTGCTGATTTTGCATCTGTCAAAAATACAACAGGTTGTGGATCATGTCTGGTGTTGAACAGTTTCTCAGTTACCACTTTGACTGCCTAAATTTCCACTTTGATTGCCTACATTTCTGCATTATAGTTGACAAATTTCCGTTCACTCTATGGTAACCTCGTTCGCATCTCTATCATTGTTATGACAAAATTTCCCTGTTGCTACTCTATGGTAACCTCGTTTGCATCTCTAATGTTGTTTGAGTATTCTAAAATAAATATCTAATATCCGAGATATATGGAAAACAACACTACGCAAAAATGCTGAATGTGTTGAAAGGGATAAACTTGAAGGTAAGATAAACAAGCAAACACTCAGAAGTTGTCACATCAACACACTTGAGCAATGAATGTCTGTAAAGATGAAAAAACCATATACATTACACTACTTCGTGCACCCAAGTGGTTAACGGGGCCCAAATTTGGGGTGTCAAGAATAGAACCACTTTTACCTGCCATGCATGTTGTAAGAGGCGTCTAAGGAAGTTTGGCTGAAATCGGATGCACATGTCCTAAACGTGTAGAAGTATATGAGTTTAGAGGCCTACCAAATCAATGTGCAACGTATACACGTTCTTAGCAATGAAGAAATATCACAAAGAGTGATTAAAATTGGTGGTAAAGAACTAACGCAAAGAAAAAGAAGACACTACTTTGTGTTTGACATTCATATTTTTCCTATGTGAGTTACATATTTGTGTTACATATGTATGTAATAGCATGTACATATGTATGTTACATATGCATGTTACATATGCATGTTACATATGCATGTTACATATGCATGTTACATATGCATGTTACATATGCATGTTACATATGCATGTTACATATGCATGTTACATATGTGGGTGTATTGCTGGGACTCGCAAGGGGGGCAAAGAATAGTAGCACTCCGACCTTCAAGGCATGTCGTAAGAGGCGACTGAGGTAGGGGCCAGGAAAGCTACCCTAGTAAATAAAAAGCGTTGCAGAAATCGGATGTGCTCTCCTACTTTTAGGCACATACCTAGCACAAAGATCAATCGCTCTAAGGCTCTGATCATATACAAATTACAAAGAGTGGTTTTAACAAGTTGTCGATATGGAGCGTCCGAAGAAGAAGACTGTGAAGAAAAAGAAGACATATCTGTGTTACATGTGTGTGTTACAATGTGTGTGTTACATGTGTGTGTTACATGTGTGTGTTACATGTGTGTGTTACATGTGTGTGTTACATGTGTGTTACAATGTATGTTACATATGTGTTACATGTGTGTTACATGTGTGTGTTACATGTGTGTGTTACATGTGTGTGTTACATGTGTGTGTTACATGTGTGTGTTACATGTGTGTGTTACATGTGTGTGTTACATGTGTGTGTTACATGTGTGTGTTACATGTGTGTGTTACATGTGTGTGTTACATGTGTGTGTTACATGTGTGTGTTACATGTGTGTTACATGTGTGTTACATGTGTGTGTTACATGTGTGTTACATGTGTGTTACATGTGTGTTACATGTGTGTTACATGTGTGTGTGTGTTACATGTGTGTGTTACATGTGTGTTACATGTGAGTTACATGTGTGTTACATGTGTGTTACATGTGTGTTACATGTGTGTTACATGTGTGTGTTACATGTGTGTTACATGTGTGTGTTACATGTGTGTTACATGTGTGTGTTACATGTGCGTGTTACATGTGTGTTACATGTGTGTGTTACATGTGTGTTACATGTGTGTTACATGTGTGTTACATGTGTGTGTTACATGTGTGTTACATGTGTGTGTTACATGTGTGTTACATGTGTGTGTTTCATGTGTGTGTTACATGTGTGTGTTACATGTGTGTGTGTTACATGTGTGTGTGTTACATGTGTGTTACATGTGTGTTACATGTGTGTTACATGTGTGTTACATGTGTGTTACATGTGTGTGTTACATGTGTGTTACATGTGTGTTACATGTGTGTTACATTTTGTGTTACATGTGTTTTACATGTGTGTGTTACATGTGTGTTACATGTGTGTGTTACAGGTGTGTGTTACATGTGTGTGTGTTACATGTGTGTGTGTTACATGTGTGTTACATGTGTGTTACATGTGTGTGTGTTACATGTGTGTTACATGTGTGTTACATGTGTGTTACATGTGTGTTACATGTGTGTTACATGTGTGTGTTACATGTGTGTGTGTTACATGTGTGTGTGTTACATGTGTGTTACATGTGTGTGTGTGTTACATGTGTGTGTGTTACATGTGTGTTGCATGTGTGTGTGTTACATGTGTGTGTGTTACATGTGTGTTACATGTGTGTGTGATACATGTGTGTGTGTTACATGTGTGTTACATGTGTGTTACATGTGTGTGTGTGTTACATGTGTGTGTGTTACATGTGTGTGGGTTACATGTGTGTGTTACATGTGTGTGTTACAATGTATGTGTTACAATGTGTGTGTGTTACATATATGTGTGTTACATGTGTGTGTTACAATGTGTGTTACATATGTGTGTTAAATGTGTATGTTTCAATGTGTGTTACATGTGTGTTACATTTGTGTGTTACAATGTGTGTTACAATGTGTGTTACATATGTGTGTATTACATATGTGTGTGTTACATGTGTGTGTGTTTCAATGTGTGTGTTACAATGTGTGTTACATATGTGTGTTACAATGTGTGTGTTACAATGTGTGAGTTAAATGTGTCTGTTACATTGTGTGTGTTACAATGGGTGTGTTACATGTGTGTGTTACATGTGTGTGTTACAATGTGTGTGTTACAATGTGTGTTACATGTGTGTGTTACAATCTGTGTGTTATATATGTGTGTTACAATGTGTGTGTTACATGTGTGTGTTACAATGTGTGTGTTACATGTGTGTGTTACAATGTGTGTTACATATGTGTGTTACATATGTGTGTTACATGGGTGTGTTACAATGTGTGTGTTACAATGTGTGTGTTACATGTGTGTGTGTTACATGTGTGTGTTACAATGTGTGTTACATATGTGTGTACATGTGTGTGTTACAATGTGTGTTACATATGTGTATGTTACATATGTGTGTGTTACATATGTGTGTGTTACATATGTGTGTGTTACAATGTGTGTGCTACAATGTGTGGTACATGTGTGTGTTACAATGTGTGTTACATTGTGTGTGTTACATATGTGTGTGTTACAATGTGTGTGTTACATATGTGTGTGTTACAGATGTGTGTTACAATGTGTGCTACATATGTGTGTGTTACATATGTGTGTTACAATGTGTGTTACAATGTGTTACATATGTGTGTGTTACATGTGTGTGTTACATATGTGTGTGTTACAATGTGTGTGCTACAATGTGTGTTACATATGTGTGTTACAATGTGTGTGTTACAATGTGTGACTTACATGTGTGTGTTACAATGTGTGTTACAATGTGTGTGTTACATGTGTGTGTTACAATGTGTGTGTTACAATGTGTGTGTTACAATGTGTGTGCTACAATGTGTGTTACATATGTGTGTTACAATGTGTGTGTTACAATGTGTGACTTACATGTGTGTGTTACAATGTGTGTGTTACAATGTGTGTGTTACATGTGTGTGTTGCAATGTGTGTGTTACAATGTGTGTGTTACAATGTGTGTG
The DNA here is from genome assembly GCA_020796225.1 of Arion vulgaris. Lineage (NCBI taxonomy): Eukaryota > Metazoa > Mollusca > Gastropoda > Stylommatophora > Arionidae > Arion > Arion vulgaris. The sequence goes on along the minus strand of CM036754.1, from coordinate 86,607,122 downwards.
TGGTACATGTGTGTTTTAAAGTGTGTCTTACAATGTGTGTGTTACAATGTGTGTGTTACATATGTGTGTGTGTTACATGTGTGTTGCATATGTGTGTTACATGTGTGTGTTACATGTGTGTGTTACATGTGTGTTACATGTGTGTGTTACAATGTATGTGTTACAATGTGTGTGTGTTACATATATGTGTGTTACATGTGTGTGTTACAATGTGTGTTACATATGTGTGTTACATATGTGTGTTACATATGTGTGTTACATGTGTGTTACATATGTATGTTACAATGTGTGTTACAATGTGTGTTACATATGTGTGTGTTACATATGTGTGTGTTACATATGTGTGTGTTACAATGTGTGTGTTACAATGTGTGTTACATATGTGTGTTACAATGTGTGTGTTACAATGAGTGAGTTACATGTGTCTGTTACATTGTGTGTGTTGCAATGTGTGTGTTACATGTGTGTGTTACATGTGTGTGTTACAATGTGTGTGTTACAATGTGTGTTACATGTGTGTGTTACAATCTGTGTGTTACATATGTGTGTTACAATGTGTGTGTTACATGTGTGTGTTACAATGTGTGTGTTACAATGTGTGTGTTACATGTGTGTGTTACAATGTGTGTTACATATGTGTGTTACATATGTGTGTTACATGTGTGTGTTACAATGTGTGTGTTACAATGTGTGTGTTACATGTGTGTGTGTTACATTTGTGTGTTACAATGTGCGTTACATATGTGTGTTACATGTGTGTGTTACAATGTGTTTTACATATGTGTATGTTACATATGTGTGTGTTACATATGTGTGTGTTACAAATGTGTGTTACAATGTGTGTGCTACAATGTGTGGTACATGTGTGTGTTACAATGTGTGTTACAATGTGTGTGTTACATATGTGTGTGTTACAATGTGTGTTACATATGTGTGTGTTACATATGTGTGTTACAATGTGTGCTACATATGTGTGTGTGTTACATATGTGTGTTACAATGTGTGTTACATGTTGTTATATATGTGTGTTACAATGTGTGTTACAATGTGTTACATATGTGTGTGTTACATATGTGTGTGTTACATATGTGTGTGTTACAATGTGTGTGCTACAATGTGTGTTACATATGTGTGTTTCAATGTGTGTGTTACAATGTGTGACTTACATGTGTGTGTTACAATGTGTGTGTTACAATGTGTGTGTTACATGTGTGTGTTACAATGTGTGTGTTACAATGTGTGTGTTACAATGTGTGTGTGGTTCATGTGTGTTACAAAGTGTGTGTTACAATGTGTGTGTTACAATGTGTGTGTTACATGTGTGTGTGTTACATGTATGTGTTACATGTGTGTGTGTTACATGTGTGTTGCATATGTGTGTTATATGTGTGTGTTACATGTGTGTGTTACATGTGTGTGTTACATATGTGTGTTACATGTGTGTGTTACATGTGTGTGTTATATATGTGTGTGTTACAATGTGTGTCTTACAATGTGTGTGTTACAATGTGTGTGTTACATATGTGTGTGTTATAATGTGTGTGTTACATATGTTTGTGATACAATATGTGTGTTGCTTAAGTGTGTTGCATATGTGTGTTACATGTGTGTGTTACATATGTGTGTTGCATCCAAAATGATGTTGTTTTACTGTAAACATATTTTCAGATCAGACAACCTTGACACACTTCTCAATAATATAGGTCAATGCGGAAGATTTCAAGTAGTTTTCGTGATATTGGGCTACTTCCCTCTGCTTCCCACCATCTGGGGACTATTTTTCATGATATTTGGTATCTACAATCCTGGATGGGAGTGCTCTGAGACACGAATATTCAATGAAACAGATTCTCTGAAGCTGCATGTCAACAGTCTATTGCCAAGTAAACAAGATGAAAGAAATGTTAGTGAACGTAACTTTACAAATTCTGAGTGTGAGGCAGTAGCGTCGTGTACCAGGTTGACATTCAGTGGCGAAGCTTCAACTATTGTTACTGAATTTGGTTTAATTTGCGACAACGCTTGGGTACCCCCATTTATTATTTCTATCGAGATGAGTGGAGTAATCTTAGGGTCGTATATTAGTGGACATGTTGGAGACAAACTGGGTCGTAAATTCAGTATCTACGGTGGTGCTGCAATGATGGTGGTTACAAACATCATAGCCATCTTTGCAATCTCTTGGCAGATGTACGCCGTTATGAGATTCTTCATTGGAATTGCATCCGGTGCTGGTCGAGCAGGATCTCAAGTTTATATCTATGAGTTTATACCAAACAGATGGAGAGTATTTATGGCAGTACTCCCATTTTGGGATGTATCTTTACTTATGTTTAGTCTCTGTGTATTTGCTCTCAAGAACTGGAAGCATGTTCACATTGCAACTGCACTTGTGGCTTTTGTGGCTTTCTTGCCCGTGTTTTGGCTTCCAGAGAGCTTGAGGTATTTGGTAATTCATGGAAAACTTCAGCAGGCAAAGAGAGTGGTAGGACAAATATCTGAGATGAACAAACGACCTGTACCAGATACAAGTGTTCTAAACATAGTGGCAGAGAAAGAAAAGGAAGAGATGAAGACTCGATCTAATTACACCTACCTTGACCTGTTTCGTAGAAATATACGTCAGTCTTCCATTGTTCTTGGAATGATCTGGTTCATTATTTCATTTGGTACTTCTATTATTTCATATAGCCTTATGGCCCTCTCTGGTGACTTCTTTGTAAACCTAATGTTGTTTTCTTCCCTACCAATTCCAATGAGAATTCTAGCTTTTGTGGTTACAAGAAAAATTGGTAGCAAGATTTCTTCTAGTATTTTGGTTTGTTTGGCAAGTGTGTTCTCATTTTCAATTGTCGCGATTCAATTAATAGCTTCAGAAGAAAGTCGAGGTACACCCACAACGATAATGGCATTTGGAGTAAGCATGATGCTATATACTGCTTTTGGTTGTGTACATCTTCTAGGGATTGAAACATTCCCAACAGCAATCAGAAGCTTGTCTTCTGGTTTCTGTGTTGGTTTATCTCAACTTGGGGCAGTTATTGCTCCATTTCTTATCCCTACAGATAATTTTCCTATATTTGTGTCATTTCTTATTTTAGCTGTGCTTCTGCTTATATGCTTCATCGGGCTCCTGACTCTTAGAGAAACACAAGACAAACCGTTACAGGATAACTTGGAAGACTCACCGATAAAAACAAGGATGTTGTCAAAATCTCCGAGTGAAAAAAGTAACTAAAATTATGTTACTAAGATATGGAATATTTGTTATTTTTATTATAGAGTCAAGAAAATAATAACAGACAAGGAAAACAATAACAGACAAGGAAAATAATAACAGACAAGGAAAATAATAACAGACAAGGAAAATAATAACAGACAAGGAAAACAATAACAGACAAGGAAAATAATAACAGACAAGGAAAACAAAAACAGACAAGGTAATGTGCGATCGCTCTTAGACTCGGATCATATACAGATCACAAAGAGTGGCTTAACAAGTGGTCGATATGGAGCGTTTGAAGATAAAGTAGAATTACATTGAGAAACAAAGAATGAAATAGTTTGAAGACAACTTAATGAAAAATGCAGCCAAACTCCACTGTGTTGTCAGTCTTCTACAAAATAACATTATGAAAGACGACAAGAGGAAGACCATGGGGGTTTCTGTGGCTGAGTGGTTAAGCCTTGTGAGTCGAGGGTCGTGGGTTCGAGTCCGGACCGCGGCCTTCTGTTCACGAGTGCAGTTTTTCCAGAGACACCTAGGATTGTTGCCGAAGCTGCGGAGTTCGTGCTCTGTGCAATACTCTCGGCAGGTGGCGTGCCATTTCTGCGGAGAGGACGAGCCATATGGGGTAAAACCCGGTGCAATGAAGTCAATCCTTTTGGCTTTAAACCCTTTATGAAAGACGACAAGAGGAAGACCATGAAAGACGACAAGAGGAAGACCATGAAAGACGACAAGAGGAAGACCATGAAAGACGACAAGAGGAAGACCATGAAAGACGACAAGAGGAAGACCATGAAAAATATGCATAGATGACATAATAGAATCCTATCTAAAAACAAAAAATAACTATCATCTAAACCACTAGAGCAACGCAAGACAAAAACAGACAAATAACTATCATCTAAACCACTAGAGTAACGCAAGACAAAAACAGACAAATAACTATCATCTAAACCACTAGAGCAACGCAAGACAAAAACAGACAAATAACTATCATCTAAACCACTAGAGCAGCGCAAGACAAAAACAGAAAAATCATCAGTTTTTGTTGGATAAATCTGTATTTTCATTGTCCATGAAATCTTGAAAACTCTTCTACACCAAACCTTTATTGATGTGTTTTTTTTTTAATTTGTCTCCTAAATATGAAAATGTGGGCACGAAATGTTCATGAAGACAGTGGATGTGATTACTACGGAGCTCTACGTGGTGTTCAAAAAAAAAGTAGCCCTTTGACAAATCGAAATTTGCCAGTTACTTATTACGTTGCGTCTATTTATTATTTAAATCGGTTCTGACTAGCTCGTCCTACGTCACATTTGTTCATCGCCCCTTCCCGCACTACAATTACACACCGTCACACAACCTTGACCTATACTACGTCATAACTGAACTTTCTCATTTTCATAAATATATGCCAGATTAGCTCCATTCATAGGCTACTTTTATCTTGAACTCCCTGTAGAATTAACATGATCATTTTCGTGCCGAGACATGCTGGAGTTGAGAACAATGAATGCACGGTCAGAACGAATAGCAAAAGACTTTTCGGACATTTTCAATGTCTGAGTATTAGATCTGCAGACATGTAAATCTTGGTCACTGGCCGGGATGCAGGAGATGGGAGTCCATCTTGGCACAACCTGTAAGACAACCAAAACGTCTAACGGTTGCTCAATCAATGCATAAGGTGTACTGCGAGCCTCTTTAGCTGAAGATGTAGCTTGTACTGCGAGCCTCTTTAGCTGAAGATGTAGCTTGTACTGCGAGCCTCTTTAGCTGAAGATGTAGCTTGTACTGCGAGTCGTTTGCCAAGCTACTGAGTTAGTGCTTGAGCAACGCTGTGAGCTGTGACTGTTACATGGAATGCTTTTGCTGTGTCAACCGTGCGTTTGTTGTGTGTATTCAGAAAATGGCGGACAGCGGTTATGACGAACAAGCTCAATCTGCCGTATGCAGTTATATTGCGAGTGCAGAAAGCTGGATTTTGCCGTGATTGATGTCCCCTTCGACAAGAATTGCTATTCAAGTGATGAACAGTTTTGTGTTGCTACATTAGCGACGGCCATATGCATTTTATGCGGTGCAGGTTGCTTTTTTGTGGCGGTACGCGGCTGTTTCATTCTGGAATTAGTTCACACAGGAAACTTTTCACAGGTGTTAGCATTTCGTGTGATATTTATTGGCACAGGAACGGAGCAATTATGGGGTGACCCGTTGCAGTGAAGTTGGAACCGTACTTATGAACTATGAACTATGAACTGCGTGTCTTTATAGCCGACGATGTAGCTTTATTGCGAGCCTCTATAGACGAAAATGTAACTTGTACTGCGAGCCTCTTTAGCTGAAGATATAACTTGTACTGCGAGCCTCTTTAGCTGAAGATGTAGCTTGTACTGCGAGCATCTATAGATGAAGATATAACTTGTACTGCGAGCCTCTTTAGCTGAATATGTAACTTGTACTGCGAGCCTCTTTAGCTGAAGATGTAGCTTGTACTGCGAGCATCTATAGATGAAGATATAACTTGTACTGCGAGCCTCTTTAGCTGAAGATATAACTTGTACTGCGAGCCTCTTTAGCTGAAGATGTAGCTTGTACTGCGAGCATCTATAGATGAAGATATAACTTGTACTGCGAGCCTCTTTAGCTGAAGATGTAGCTTGTACTGCGATCCTCTTTAGCTGAAGATGTAGCTTGTACTGCGAGCATCTATAGATGAAGATATAACTTGTACTGCGAGCCTCTTTAGCTGAAGATGTAGCTTGTACTGCTAGCCCCTATAGACGAAAATGTAACTTGTACTGCGAGCCTCTTTAGCTGAAGATGTAGCTTGTACTGCGATCCTCTTTAGCCGAAAATAGACGGGGATTGGATTACCTGTGAACCTGTAAGGAGATCAGTGATGACAATCAGCTTGTAAGTCATGCCATAATTTATATGTACGCTCTTAGTACTCTGACTTGTGTTGCCATGTATCTTCTTCTTCACCCTTCACCCTTCACCCTTCACTCTTCACCTCTATGGAGGCATAATTTTGCAACCAAGGTCTTCCAAGCAAACCTATCCAATACCATCTTTTCAGTCTCTCCACTCTCTCACCATTTTCTTGCATTCCATCTCCAACTACCGTCTACATGTTCCTGTGTCTTTTCTTACCTCTATTATCCTGCTGGTTCCATCGGAAGACCTGTCTCGTGATGCTGTCAGAGGGTCTTCTCAGTGTGTGTGTGTGTGCTATACATCCCTATCTGAATCTAATACAGCATGTCGTGTATCTAAGAAGTATTACAGTCATTAAACAAAAATATTTAAAATTTTCATAATATTGACCAAACAAATTGATTAAAGTAAAACAACAAAACAATAGTCCCACATTAACCCATTGATTGCCACATTTAAAAAAAACAACTTTGACCGAATTAATCCTTGTTCCTTTCTTTCATTACGCACGTATATATATATTTATGTACAAATAGAGTTGTGAATGTTGTTATTACTTTACAAAAGCTTTAAAAATGACATAGAGTTTGTGTAGATAAAATGAATGAACATTTGTTAAAGGATAGCAAAATGTTAAAACCGAAGTATGCCCGCGTTCCCAGCGTGTTCGTAGCGCGTTGGACCACGGGTGACAAGCCCTCTGTGAGTGGGGGTTCAATTTCGCGGGCTGGCAGAAAAGACACATGTTATCCAGATTTGCGGTGTTCGTGGCACCGAACCGAAGGGTTACGACGTCAATGGCACTGATCCGAAGAGCTGAAAGCTCAATTGCTTCTGGATCGGAACAAAACTCCAAATGAGCGTAGTTGTTAGTGGGCTCGCTTGTTAGACTATTGGTCCAAGTTTAATTCCATAATGGGCGTAGACATTTTTTTCGACAATAACGGCTCTGAAGCCCCAGGAACACCTGGAGGCGGGATTTAGAGACGGAATGCAAGAAAATTTGGAGAAAGTTGAAAGATCTGGAAAAGATGGCATTGGATAAGAGGGTTTGGAAGACCTTGATTGTGAACCTATGACTCCATAAGGGGGAAGGCTGAAGAAGAATAAAGGGCTTTCAGGTCAACCCAGCCTCAGTTGGGTACCAGGAAAAGCACTGGGAAGTAAAGGCCGCCGACGTGATGGAAGTAAAGGCCGCCGACGTGATGGAAGTAAAGGCCGCCGACGTGATGGAAGTAAAGGCCGCCGACGTGATGTTGACCACATTATCCAACATAAGGGCCTAACACTGTATTTCCCGTATTTCCCAATATACCAAGTTGTATAAAAAGGGTTCCTTTAATTTGGGTTTTTATCAAAATGCGAAAGAATTAATTAAGAACTGGCAACAATCAAAATATATTACAATAAATTTATGTGATAATTTGACTACGAAACAAATCTTTGCGCAGTTTACGGCCCATAGCCAAACGGGGCCAGAGAACTGACGCAAACTGCGTCACCTCGTAGCTGCTGAGTTAAGTAAATATCTACTATAGTAAACAAATTTGCATTACATTTGATCATCTCAATATGTTTTTGGTTCTTGTTTTACTTTGAAAACAATAGTTTTTTGTTCATGTTTTTATTTATAATACCAACAGGCGTAGTCGATCATGACTGTATATATCCTATCGTCTCTAATAGTGTTGACAACTTTACTAATTGATGATGTACACATACACTAGAATATTAACCTTTTCAATTATCTTCACTTTTGTGTACCTCTCATTTTATTTGCTTATTTGTTAGCAATCGCTCTAGAATAAACTTTGGCTAACAAGTTTGTGCTATTTGTTTTTTATATGTGCTAACAATTTGTATGTGATGAGTTTGTGATTTATATGTGATTTGTTTGTGTGTCGTTAGTGTTGTGTTAGGAATTTGTTTGTGTGTTGTATGTGCTGTGTTTGTGTGTTGTATGTGCTGTGTTTGTGTGTTGTATGTGCTGTGTTTGTGTGTTGTATGTGCTATGTTTGTGTATTGTATGTGATTTGATTGTGTGTTGTATGTGATTTGATTGTGAGTTACATGTGATTTGTATGTGAACTGTGTGTGCTGTGTTTGTGAATTGTATGTACGGAGAAGAAGACACAGGCTAGAAGAAATATTAAGCTGAGATCTCTGATCTCTGATCTCTGATCTCTGATCTCTGATCTCTGATCTCGATCTCTGCCTCTGATCTCTGATCTCTGATCTCTGCTCTCTGATCTCTGCTCTCTGATCTCTGATCTCTGCTCTCTGATCTCTGATCTCTGATCTCTGATCTCTGCTCTCTGATCTCTGCTCTCTGATCTCTGATCTCTTATCTCTGCTCTCTGATCTCTGATCTCTGATCTCTGATCTCTGATCTCTGATCTCTGCTCTCTGATCTCTGATCTCTGCTCTCTGCTCTCTGATCTCTGATCTCTGATCTCTTATCTCTGCTCTCTGATCTCTGATCTCTGCTCTCTGCTCTCTGCTCTCTGCTCTCTGATCTCTGATCTCTGCTCTCTGATCTCTGATCTCTGATCTCTTATCTCTGCTCTCTGATCTCTGATCTCTGCTCTCTGATCTCTGCTCTCTGCTCTCTTATCTCTGCTCTCTTATCTCTGCTCTCTGATCTCTGATCTCTGATCTCTGATCTCTGCTCTGCCTCTGATCTCTGCTCTCTGATCTCTGCTCTCTGATCTCTGATCTCTGATCTCTGATCTCTGATCTCTGCTCTCTGATCTCTGCTCTCTGATCTCTGCTCTCTGATCTCTGATCTCTGCTCTCTGATCTCTGCTCTCTGATCTCTGCTCTCTGATCTCTGATCTCTGCTCTCTGATCTCTGCTCTCTGATCTCTGATCTCTGTTCTCTGATCTCTGCTCTCTGATCTCTGATCTCTGCTCTCTCGATCTCTGCCTCTGCTCTCTGATCTCTGCTCTCTGATCTCTGATCTCTGTTCTCTGATCTCTGCTCTCTGATCTCTGATCTCTGCTCTCTGATCTTTGCTCTCTGATCTCTGCTCTCTGCTCTCTGATCTCTGATCTCTGCTCTCTACTCTCTGATCTCTGATATCTGCTCTCTGATCTCTGCTCTCTGCTCTCTGATCTCTGCTCTCTGATATCTGCTCTCTGACCTCTGATCTCTGCTCTCTGATCTCTGGTCTCTGATCTCTGCTCTCTGATCTCTGCTCTCTGATCTCTGATCTCTGATCTCTGCTCTCTGCTCTCTGATCTCTGATCTCTGGTCTCTGCTCTCTGATCTCTGCTCTCTGATCTCTGCTCTCTGCAAGACATTATGTGTCCAAAATGCCCACAACTGTTCCATGCCCAAATCGGGTTCTGCAAACTGCAGCCATCTTCATACATACACATCGACAATAATAAATGTGCCTTTAAGAGATAATGAAAATCGGAATGAAAATAGGAAATGGTCAACATCACTTGAGATAGTTGAACAACCACATTCTCAGCTTTGTAGACATTTTTGTATCAGATATGTATAATTTGTCAAATGTGCTGCTGACGTGACAGGTCATGGTGTTTACGTCTTCATTAATGATGACATTCTGGGGAAGTGTCCTGCAGTCAAAATATGTTCACGTCCTCAATCTCTGTCCGCTTGATGTTGTGTGTACATTTGTACATGCAATACACTTCTTGACTCTATGAACATATGATTAATTAAATGCTACTACTGTCAGCTATCAAAGCATGTCACAGTGTCTGAGACAGAAGAAAACTAGTCACGACAGAGCTAAGTTTCAGTTTGGAATATCTTCATTGCATTCCGGACACGTCTATAGGTGCTCCGATCTCTTTCGCAATATCTCCAGCGACTGACAGCACCCGTTCGATTTTGATTGACGAGCCTACCCATATAAATGTTGTGCTGTTCGTTTCTGTACTCTCCAATCTTAAATCCTAGTTATTGCAATCCAGCAATTAACGTGGATTGGTTTAAATGAAAATCATCTCTGCGGCCAGACTCTATGAGAACGTTCAAAATGTTGGCTCTGTCCATTGGCTGACCTCCTGATATGGTTGCAGAGCCAGCCAGCCTGTCCGCTCTCTCATTGACAACGACACCCATGTGCCCCGGAATGAAGATGAATTAAAATCTGCAAATTGTTGACGATTGTAGTGATTGAGTCCATTGCCTGCGCACCGAACCAGCCTCCACCTTTCGAATAAATGAATCTGGGCAGATGACGCTCAACATCCCGGGAGTGAAGGTTGTTTAAGGGTAGCTACCCTAAAAGAAAATAGCAACCTGCTGCCTTGCAGGTCTGCTGGGGACAGCCAAAGACTGACGGAGAGCGAACCCTGGAAAACCGGACACATCACCAGAGGATAAGCACCAGAGCTCCAAATGGCGCTGAAGATGTGACGATACCCACCCATGCTAAGGCTGCATGAATCCAATCAGGTTTCCACACGAATGTGATTTATGGGGAAATCTCGTACATCAGCCTAAGGGTGATCGCGAGAAAGAGAGAGAGAGAGAGAATCAATGAATCACTCAAAATGCACGCATGAGTGTAGTTTTGTGACTCCAGCCAGAGTAGTGCCCTAGTCACCGCAAGTACCTCCATTGTCATGCTGCTTGTTGTCATACTAAATGCACAGATATTTACGCAGAATCCTGGGAGTATCAAGAACGACGTGACCGGCTTAGAAATGAGAACATTAGAAAAAGTGGGTATAATATCAGCACTGAATTTCATCAAAAAACAACAAATGTATGCTGGGAGAATCAAGAAGAGACCAGTTTAGAGATGAAGACAACAGGAAAAGAAATGGGTACAACATCAGTACTAAACTTCATCAAGAAACAACAAATTCAATGCTTTGGCTACATACGCAGACTACCAACATACAGTGCGCCTCAAAGAGGAATGCTACCCCGATATAGTGGAATGCTACTCCCATATAGTGGAATGATACTCCGATATAGTGGAATGATACTCCGATATAGTGGAATGATACTCCGATATAGTGGAATGATACTCCGATATAGTGGAATGATACTCGATATAGTGGAATGATACTCCGATATAGTGGAATGATACTCCGATATAGTGGAATGCTACTCCGATATAGTGGAATGCTACTCCGATATAGTGGAATGCTACTCCGATATAGTGGAATGATACTCCGATATAGTGGAATGATACTCCGATATAATGGAATGATACTCCGATATAGTGGAATGATACTCCGATATAGTGGAATGCTACTCCGATATAGTGGAATGATACTCCGATATAGTGGAATGCTACTCCGATATAGTGGAATGATACTCCGATATAGTGGAATGATACTCCGATGTAGTGGAATGCTACTCCGATGTAGTGGAATGATACTCCGATATAGTGGAATGATACTCCTGTAATCGTAAATGCTTGGCTACTGTAATCCTGTGTTCTATCCTTGGGTCAACGGCAACATTTATGTAATAGTCTAACCTTGGCTACTGTTCGAATTCTGGTTTACAGGCGCCATAATGTAATAGTATGACTTGGGTTACTGCTTCTGGTCTGACCTATTATCTTTTATCTTTCGTCACTGCAACATAAACACTACTAACTCGACAACTATCACACTCTAACATAGAATATAATCCAATTTAAAACGACCGTCAACGATAGTATACTCTATGTGAGAATCAATCTGATTCTCAACTTTTATTTATTCATTTGCTTATTTCAATACAAAAATATACATTCATATATATAAACATGCAAATCAGTTGATTATTTATGGTTCAGTTTAGCATTTGTCAATTTCTCCATATCTAAATTTAAAACAACCAATCTTCCTGAAAAAAATATATATATAAAGTATATTACCTCATCATATTAAGACACCTCTATATCCAAAAAAATACAACCGTAAATATAATCGTATTAAATATTATGGTCTACTTATCTCTTCTGCCAAAAAAATATGAACATGAATGTTTCTGTTCAGAAGTCCTTGAGTATGTCCCTTTTATTTGAAATGTCTCCTTTTCGATCGAACCGCCTTGAATATTTCTTGTTTATGTCTTTTTTTCTATTTAGTTGCAACTGTCTCTCTATTTAGGTCAAAGTCAATCCCCTCAGGGCTGTCTTGTTGATAATACTAAGTTCTGGCGTGGTCACTATCTGTAGACTACCAAGCACTGGTTAGCTTGAATAATGTCACTATCTGTAGACTACCAAGCACTGGTTAGCTTGAATGATGTCACTATCTGTAGACTACCAAGCACTGGTTAGCTTGAATGATGTCACTATCTGTAGACTACCAAGCACTGGTTAGCTTGAATGATGTCACTATCTGTAGACTACCAAGCACTGGTTAGCTTGAATGATACCACCAACTGTAGACTACCAAGCACTGGTTAGCTTGAATGCTGTCACCAACTGTAGACTAATAAGCACTGGTTAGCTTGAATGATGTCCCTATCTGTAGACTACCAATCACTGGTTAGCTTGCATGATGTCACTATCTGTAGACTACCAAGCACTGGTTAGCTTGAATGATGTCACTATCTGTAGACTACCAAGCACTGGTTAATCTTTCCTCCTCTCAATTAACTGTCTGTTACTGTCTCAGGACTACCTACACTGCCTGTTCTGGGTACCTCTCTGCCCTCCGTTCTGTGAAGTGTGTGCAGAGTCTCTCTAATCTACAAAACCTTCTATTTAACCACTGCAATTTTCTTTGTATCCAAATCAGTCTTGTCCTAGAATATAATTCTGCGGTCAAATCTAGTTGCTGTTGGGAAAATCCCAGCTAATTTGATATTTGACCTATGGAATTTCTAGAAAACAAGTACAATTAACCTAAGTTGACTGCAGGAAAAGGCAGGGCATAAGTTCAACCTAGTTAGGAAAACCACCAAATTTATATTGGCTGTGATACTCACCCAACGTGCTCAAAAAGAACAGATTAACCTTCAATTAGCTCATGAGAGAAAACAGCGGATAAATCTTTCTTCTAGGTTAAGAAGAAGTACTCATTGCTACATATCTGTCCTGTAATGATATGTTCACTGCCAGTATATTGATTACCTCTATTGGAATTAATTGATATAGTGCACATGGAAACTGTGTCATATTCTGCTACATCGATATAGTGAATGATACTCCGATATAGTGGAATGATACTCCGATATAGTGGAATGATACTCCGATATAGTGGAATGATACTCCGATATAGTGGAATGTATCGATTAGTGGAATGATACTCCGATTAGTGGAATGATACTCCGATATAGTGGAATGATACTCCGATATAGTGGAATGATACTCCGATATAGTAGAATGATACTCGATATAGTGGAATGCTACTCCGATATAGTGGAATGATCTCCGATATAGTGGAATGATACTCGATATAGTGGAATGATACTCCGATATAGTGGAATGATACTCCGATATAGTGGAATGATACTCCGATATAGTGGAATGATACTCCGATATAGTGGAATGATACTCCGATATAGTGGAATGTACTCGATGTAGTGGAATGATACTCCGATATAGTGGAATGATACTCCGATATAGTGGAATGCTACTCCGATATAGTGGAATGATACTCCGATATAGTGGAATGCTACTCCGATATAGTGGAATGATACTCCGATATAGTGGAATGATACTCCAGAGTGAATGATTCGTAATGGATGACTCCGATATAGTGGAATGATACTCGATATAGTGGAATGATACTCCGATATAGTGGAATGATACTCCGATATAGTGGAATGATACTCCGATATAGTGGAATGATACTCCGATATAGTGGAATGATACTCCGATATAGTGGAATGATACTCCGATATAGTGGAATGCTACTCCGATATAGTGGAATGCTACTCCGATATAGTGGAATGATACTCCGATATAGTGGAATGATACTCCGATATAGTGGAATGATACTCGATATAGTGGAATGATACTCCGATATAGTGGAATGATACTCCGATATAGTGGAATGATACTCGATATAGTGGAATGATACTTCCGATATAGTGGAATGATACTCCGATATAGTGGAATGATACTCCGATATAGTGGAATGATACTCCGATATAGTGGAATGATACTCCGATATAGTGGAATGATACTCCGATATAGTGGAATGATACTCCGATATAGTGGAATGATACTCCGATATAGTGGAATGATACTCCGATATAGTGGAATGATACTCCGATATAGTGGAATGATACTCCGATATAGTGGAATGATACTCCGATATAGTGGAATGATACTCCGATATAGTGGAATGATACTCCGATATAGTGGAATGATACTCCGATATAGTGGAATGATAATTCCGATATAGTGGAATGATACTCCGATATAGTGGAATGATACTCCGATATAGTGGAATGATACTCCGATATAGTGGAATGATACTCCGATATAGTGGAATGATACTCCGATATAGTGGAATGATACTCCGATATAGTGGAATGATACTCCGATATAGTGGAATGATACTCCGATATAGTAGAATGATACTCCGATATAGTGGAATGCTACTCCGATATAGTGGAATGATACTCCGATATAGTGGAATGATACTCCGATATAGTGGAATGATACTCCGATATAGTAGAATGATACTCCGATATAGTGAAATGCTACTCCGATATAGTGGAATGATACTCCGATATAGTGGAATGATACTCCGATGTAGTGGAATGATACTCCGATATAGTGGAATGATTCTCCGATATAGTGGAATGATACTCCGATATAGTGGAATGATACTCCGATCTAGTGGAATGATACTCCGATATAGTGGAATGATACTCCGATATAGTGGAATGATACTCCGATATAGTGGAATGATACTCCGATATAGTGGAATGATACTCCGATATAGTGGAATGATACTCCGATATAGTGGAATGATACTCCGATATAGTGGAATGATACTCCGATATAGTGGAATGATACTCCGATATAGTGGAATGATACTCCGATATAGTGGAATGATACTCCGATATAGTGGAATGATACTCCGATATAGTGGAATGATACTCCGATATAGTGGAATGATACTCCGATATAGTGGAATGATACTCCGATATAGTGGAATGATACTCCGATATAGTGGAATGATACTCCGATATAGTGGAATGATACTCCGATATAGTGGAATGATACTCCGATATAGTGGAATGATACTACGATATAGTGGAATGATACTCCGATATAGTGGAATGATACTCCGATATAGTGGAATGATACTCCGATATAGTGGAATGATACTCCGATATAGTGGAATGATACTCCGATATAGTGGAATGATACTCCGATATAGTGGAATGATACTCCGATATAGTGGAATGATACTCCGATATAGTGGAATGATACTCCGATATAGTGGAATGATACTCCGATATAGTGGAATGATACTCCGATATAGTGGAATGATACTCCGATATAGTGGAATGATACTCCGATATAGTGGAATGATACTCCGATATAGTAGAATGATACTCCGATATAGTGGAATGATACTCCGATATAGTGGAATGATACTCCGATATAGTGGAATGATACTCCGATATAGTGGAATGATACTCCGATATAGTAGAATGATACTCCGATATAGTGAAATGCTACTCCGATATAGTGGAATGATACTCCGATATAGTGGAATGATACTCCGATATAGTGGAATGATACTCCGATATAGTGGAATGATACTCCGATATAGTGGAATGATACTCCGATATAGTGGAATGATACTCCGATATAGTGGAATGATACTCCGATATAGTGGAATGATACTCCGATATAGTGAAATGATACTCCGATATAGTGGAATGATACTCCGATATAGTGGAATGATACTCCGATATAGTGGAATGACACTCCGATATAGTGGAATGATACTCCGATATAGTGGAATGATACTCCGATATAGTGGAATGATACTCCGATATAGTGGAATGATACTCCGATATAGTGGAATGATACTCCGATATAGTGGAATGATACTCCGATATAGTGGAATGATACTCCGATATAGTGGAATGATACTCCGATATAGTGGAATGATACTCCGATATAGTGGAATGATACTCCGATATAGTGGAATGATACTCCGATATAGTGGAATGATACTCCGATATAGTGGAATGATACTCCGATATAGTGGAATGATACTCCGATATAGTGGAATGATACTCCGATATAGTGGAATGATACTCCGATATAGTGGAATGATACTCCGATATAGTGGAATGATACTCCGATATAGTAGAATGATACTCCGATATAGTGGAATGATACTCCGATATAGTGGAATGATACTCCGATATAGTGGAATGATACTCCGATATAGTGGAATGATACTCCGATATAGTGGAATGATACTCCGATATAGTGGAATGATACTCCGATATAGTGGAATGATACTCCGATATAGTGGAATGATACTCCGATATAGTGGAATGATACTCCGATATAGTGGAATGATACTCCGATATAGTGGAATGATACTCCGATATAGTGGAATGATACTCCGATATAGTGGAATGATACTCCGATATAGTGGAATGATTCTCCGATATAGTGGAATGATACTCCGATATAGTGGAATGATACTCCTGATATATGTGTGAATGATACTCCGATATAGTGGAATGATACTCCGATATAGTGGAATGATACTCCGATATAGTGGAATGATACTCGGATATAGTGGAATGATACTCGGATATAGTGGAATGATACTCCGATATAGTGGAATGATACTCCGATGTAGTGGAATGATACTCCGATATAGTGGAATGATACTCCGATATAGTGGAATGATACTCCGATATAGTGGAATGATAATCCGATATAGTGGAATGATAATCCGATATAGTGGAATGATACTCCGATATAGTGGAATGATACTCCGATATAGTGGAATGATACTCCGATATAGTGGAATGATACTCCGATATATGTGGAATGATACTCCGATATAGTGGAATGATACTCCGATATAGTGGAATGATACCCCGATATAGTGGAATGATACTCCGATATGGGTGGAATGCTACTCCGATATAGTGGAATGATACTCCGATATAGTGGAATGATACTCCGATATAGTGGAATGATACTCCGATATAGTGGAATGATACTCCCATATAGTGGAATGATACTCCGATATAGTGGAATGATACTCCGATGTAGTTGAATGATACTCCGATATAGTGGAATGATACTCCGATATAGTGGAATGATACTCCGATATAGTGGAATGATACTCCGATATAGTGGAATGATACTCCGATATAGTGGAATGATACTCCGATATAGTGGAATGATACTCCGATATAGTGGAATGATACTCCGATATAGTGGAATGACACTCCGATATAGTGGAATGATACTCCGATATAGTGGAATGATACTCCGATATAGTGGAATGATACTCCGATATAGTGGAATGATACTCCGATATAGTGGAATGATACTCCGATATAGTGGAATGCTACTCCGATGTAGTGGAATGATACTCCGATGTAGTGGAATGCTACTCCGATGTAGTGAAATGCTACTCCGATATAGTGGAATGATACTCCGATATAGTGGATACAAAACAAAACGCTGTCCACGCAACAGATGGACCTCAGAAATAACAGAGGCAGGGAAAGACATAAGGGAAAGTCTGGCATATACGAAACGCAGACAAAAGCCCGTTCTAAAACACAAAATTTGTTATCCTCGAGATGTGAGACAAAACATGTTTAGAGATAAGCCGAGGAAGATTACACTTCATAGAAAGAACAATAAATATTATGTGACATTTTTATGATATGAAGAACGATGGAGGTGCTTATCACATTGTAAGGAAAGACTGTAACAAAAGATATCAATAATAGAGACATAGAAACAGTGGTAGCTCGTCATTAAGGGCCAGTGGGGCCGGGCCCCACTAAAAATAAGGTATAACGTTTATTTATTATTTTATAAATTAAAATATAGCAACTAAAAACCATGATTTATCCGGAAGAAAATGTCTGGCCCCACCAACAAAAATTATCACGAGCCGCCACTGCATGAAATACAATTAACCGATGTAGATTCCGCAGTTAATTAAACACTGTCAAAAACAAAACAAAAAAACTTGAAAACACCAGATGTCCGAATATTCTATCTACGCACATTGCATTATAAAAATTAAGTTTGAAAAGGGGAATTGCAATATTAAACTTAGATAAATACAGTAGTACACTGTTCGTGAAGTACATTTTAGTACATAAATTTGCTCTTCCAGGTGACCAAGTTTTCCAGTTTCATTATCTATAGCTTGTGTGTCTGGGAGACTATCAAACAGTTGTTGTAATTCTGTCAATATAATAATATTAAAGTTGAGTATCAATAATTGATATATAAATCTTATTTCTATTTCAGTTACAATATTTCATGATTTATTAAATACACAAGACGTCTATCAAACTCTGGCATAAAAGGTGGATATAGTATCGTAATTATACACACATTATGGGATATATTTACTTATTTCAGTTTGCTCAATCTTCCCAAGATTTTGGAATATAATAGCGTGTTATTTTTCACAAAACTTTGCTATATTTTTGTGTGTTTTATTTCTGTAAAAATTACAATTATTACTGCATGGTTGATTTCTGTAAAAATTACAATTATTTTTGCATGTTTTATTTCTGTAAAAATTACAATTAGTTTTGCATGTTTTATTTCTATAAAAATTACAATTATTATTGCATGTTTTATTTCTGTAAAAATTACAATTATTTTTGCATGTTTTATTTCTGTAAAAATTACAATTATTTTTGCGTGGTTGATTTCTGTAAAAATTACAATTATTTTTGAGTGTTTTATTTCTGTAAATATTACAATTATTTTTGCGTCGTTCTTTTTCTGTAAAAATTGCAATTATTTTACTTTTTTTTTCTGTATAAATTGCGATTATTTTCGCATGATTTTTAACATAATATTTGCTAGATATTGCAAAATTTGTTTTCTCTAGCCTGCAGAAATATTAGCAGTATTTCTTTTCTCTACATCATAAAATATCTTAACGTGCTAATCTTGTACTCATTTCATGTCATATTTCTTATCTGATGATATCCACTATTTCATGTCATATTTTATCTTGATGATATCCACTATTTCATGTAAATATTTTATCTGATGATATCCATATTTCATGTAATATTTTATCTTGATGATATCCATTATTTCATGTAATATTTTATCTTGATGATATCCACTATTTCATGTCATATTTTATCGTGATGATATCCACTATTTCATGTCATATTTTATCTTGATGATATCCACTATTTCATGTAATATTTTATCGTGATGATATCCACTATTTCATGTCATATTTTATCTTGATGATATCCACTATTTCATGTAATATTTTATCGTGATGATATCCACTATTTCATGTAATATTTTATCTTGATGATATCCACTATTTCATGTCATATTTTATCGTGATGATATCCACTATTTCATGTAATATTTTATCTTGATGATATCCATTATTTCATGTAATATTTTATCTTGATGATATCCACTATTTAATGTCATATTTTATCGTGATGATATCCACTATTTCTTGTCATATTTTATCGTGATGATATCCACTATTTCATGTAATATTTTATCTTGATGATATCCACTATTTCATGTAATATTTTATCGTGATGATATCCACTATTTCATGTCATATTTTATCGTGATGATATCCACTATTTCATGTCATATTTTATCGTGATGATATCCACTATTTCATGTCATATTTTATCGTGATGATATCCACTATTTCATGTCATATTTTATCGTGATGATATCCACTATTTCATGTAATATTTTATCTTGATGATATCCATTATTTCATGTAATATTTTATCTTGATGATATCCACTATTTCATGTCATATTTTATCGTGATGATATCCACTATTTCTTGTCATATTTTATCGTGATGATATCCACTATTTCATGTAATATTTTATCTTGATGATATCCACTATTTCATGTCATATTTTATCGTGATGATATCCACTATTTCATGTCATATTTTATCTTGATGATATCCACTATTTCATGTAATATTTTATCACTGATGATATCCACTATTTCATGTAATATTTTATCTTGATGATATCCACTATTTCATGTCATATTTTATCGTGATGATATCCACTATTTCATGTAATATTTTATCTTGATGATATCCATTATTTCATGTAATATTTTATCTTGATGATATCCACTATTTCATGTCATATTTTATCGTGATGATATCCACTATTTCTTGTCATATTTTATCGTGATGATATCCACTATTTCATGTAATATTTTATCTTGATGATATCCACTATTTCATGTAATATTTTATCGTGATGATATCCACTATTTCATGTCATATTTTATCGTGATGATATCCACTATTTCATGTCATATTTTATCGTGATGATATCCACTATTTCATGTCATATTTTATCGTGATGATATCCACTATTTCATGTCATATTTTATCGTGATGATATCCACTATTTCATGTAATATTTTATCTTGATGATATCCATTATTTCATGTAATATTTTATCTTGATGATATCCACTATTTCATGTCATATTTTATCGTGATGATATCCACTATTTCTTGTCATATTTTATCGTGATGATATCCACTATTTCATGTAATATTTTATCTTGATGATATCCACTATTTCATGTAATATTTTATCGTGATGATATCCACTATTTCATGTCATATTTTATCGTGATGATATCCACTATTTCATGTCATATTTTATCGTGATGATATCCACTATTTCATGTAATATTTTATCGTGATGATATCCACTATTTCATGTAATATTTTATCGTGATGATATCCACTATTTCATGTAATCGTTTATCGTAATTGTATCCACTATATCATGTAATATTTTATCGTGATGATATCCACTATTTCATGTAATCGTTTATCGTAATTGTATCCACTATATCATGTAATATTTTATCGTGATGATATCCACTATTTCATGTAATCGTTTATCGTAATTGTATCCACTATATCATGTAATATTTTATCGTGATGATATCCACTATTTCATGTCATATTTTATCGTGATGATATCCACTATTTCATGTAATATTTTATCGTGATAGTAGCTTCTAAAACATATTATATTTTAGTTATTTCTTTTGTCTATATTATACAATATTTTAGTAGTTTCAACTGCATTAAATCTATTTTAGAGTGCCAACCTCCACTTTGTGGCGTCTGTGGCCTAGGGGCAGAGCTGCGGACAGTTTTTTTTGCAAATTGTTTCGCTTGGATTTGGACAAAAGGACGATGGCACCACCCATTTAGAAAGCAATGGCAAACTACTGAACGTAATAATGCCTGAAAAATCACAAACAGCGTTAAAAAGCTGGGGTTGATTTGCAAAGTTCTGTAAAGAATATGCAATTAACTTTTTCTTTTTTAAATCTCCACTAGATACCTCAACATTATAGCGCTCTCATACACGCTTGATTTTATACTATATTAATCTGTTTATTTCTTCTAGACTCTCATACACTTGATTTTATACTATATTAATCTGTTTATTTCTTCAGACTCATCATTTATCTGACCTGATTCCTAACAGGGGCGGTACCGCCCACCGGGGCGCTCATTCAAAAAGGTTGGGAACCTATGATCTAGTCCATAGTTTCCCAAACTTTTCGGCCCACTTTGCACAACATAAACTTTGTAACGCACCCCCGGTCCTCCACATTTTAACAGTTTGAAAACGCCCCCGCCCCTCTCTCTTAATATACGTGCTCTATTTTCTCTTTGACATATAAAATTGATATATATTTCTTTAATACTTGGTCAATTTTCAAATGATTATATGAATGAAATAGAAAATTGATGAACAAATGGATCGTGTAAGACCGGCACAAGATGAATTTAAATACAGAATTCAAATTTTAAATGATTATTGAATCGTAATACCACAAAATAATTTATTTTAAAATATATATTATTAGTTTCTTATTTAAGGAGCCACCGACCCCTAATCGCATGAACACCCCCAAATTCTTCTGAACAAACTATCGCCCCCTTCCTCTAGAACGCTTCAGCGCCCACTAGGTGGCGGTACCGCCCACTTTGAGATACGCTGATCTAGCGTGTTCAAGCTCATTGTGATATATCATATTTTAGCGTATTTATCTCTGTTAGACGTAGCGTTGATATAGCGTGTTTATATCAATTAGTGCTACATAATCCCTGCAGTGGCTAAAAACGCAAACATTCACTCATTCATGTATGCTCAGCGACTCTATGAGCATGATACAGAAGATCAAGACCGGTTATGTATGAAGGCAGTGGATGTAGATAATACAAAATGTGACAATCCAAACATTCACATTTATCTTTATCCCAGGTTATGCTGGGGTGAAAGGCAATTAGAGAGCGGTTACATTTGCGAGCAATGTTACAATCGAGAATTAGCCTTCTATGGACAGAAGCGACATCATCAACGCTCAAAGAGAGAACATACGCTCTGAAGATTTCAACCGAAGTTAAAGGGTTTACTTTATAGGCCTACCGGTTACGCAAGTTTTGCATACTGATAGGTGCGGCGAGACGGGAAAACCATGAAAGAGACCCCGGTAGGTACATCAACCATCGCAGAACTGCCGTTATTAATCTAACCATACATTGAATGAAATACATGCTTGCGAGGAGATTGAAGAAGCAATATCAACCATCACAGAACTGCCGTTATTAATCTAACCATACATTGAATGAAATACATGCTTGGGAGGAGATTGAAGAAGCAATATCAACCATCGCAGAACTGCCGTTATTAATCTAACCATACATTGAATGAAATACATGCTTGGGAGGAGATTGAAACAATTATGAGCAATGACCAATATCAATACGTAGTAATAATAAATAAATATTGATTAAATAACGGATGTAAGAACACGCGATGATATATCACATTGATATGGCAGGGAGTCAGATAAGGCTGCATTATGTTGTCTTGTCTGTTTAACATATATGCTGAAAACATCATGAGACATTTTACAGAACATAGCGAAAAGCGCAGTACAGTCCTTTTATAATCGGAGGAAGAAATATACCTGAACTAATATATGCTGGCGATACAGTGTTACTGTCAACATCGCAAAAATGGATGGAGAAATTAATAATGGAAGTTCAAGAGAAAAACGAAAAACAATATATATATATATACCAATGGGGCAAAAACAAAATTAATGGCAATGGAAAAACAAGCATGACAAAGGATATTTTTTCAATAGAGATAAAATAGAAGATGTGATCAGTTTGAAATGGATCACTGCTAACAAGAGATCGGAATTGAATGAAAGAAATTAAAAGAAGAACAAGCATGTTCTTTAACAGAATAAAACAACTAAAACAGTGTACAATGAAACTGATAGGAAAACAAAGATCAGAATACTAAAAACATGCATATCTCATTGGCACGTTATGGTTGTAAAACAAGGCGGTTGAAAAACATAGATATGCTTTTGAATCTAAGATTGAATACATCTTACAAAGTGTCTTAGAACAAGCACACACAAGATGGCTACATTTCTTCACTATCCTCTCCCTCCCCATACTTCTATAAAAGAAGTAAATGGTGGAAGAGATGAAGAAGAATATAAGGTTTACAGAAGAGTTCTCCGTATACCATGGACAGAAAAAAGAACAAATAGATCTCTCTAGAAAAAAACATTAACTCTAATGTTAAAGCAGTTGTACTGTATGGGTCAGAAACATGGAGAACAACTAAAACAATAGCTCATAAATTGCAAACATTCATCAACTGGTGTCTACGCAGAATAGAGGGAATAAGATGGTATGATAGAGTCACAAATGAGGAACTTATGGAGAGAACAAGACAGATTCCAGTGAACGAACAGGTTAAAAAAAGACGCTGGATAGGACACACTTTGCGAAAACCGGAGGGAATATCCTTCCTTCCTTTCGTTCGCTTGAAATATGTCTATATATTCAATGTTGTCTCTTGTATGAACTTCACTGTCTTTGTAGCTCACACAGAGGTCCGTGTAGTTTTGTGTCGAGTGTTGTTTCGTTAGGCCAGTGAGTTTGCCTCAGTGTATCATATTCGTGGCAGTCTTGAAGTATGTGCTCTGCAGTCTGGTTTGCCTGTCCACATGTACACAAGGCTGAATTGCCAATCTTGAATTTTGTATACATGTGGCTGCGGAGCCGATTGTGTCTTGTTCTAAGGCGCAGAATCACAACTTGTTCCAATCTGCTCATATTATAGTAATCGTCTTGTGTTGGTATTTGTGGCTTTCTCATTGATTTAATCATCCTTTTCTTTTGGTGGTAGGTAACTGGCACATCCGGTTGCTTTCCTGCAGCACCTTCCTTGGCCAATCGGTCTGCTGTTTCATTTCCTGGTATTCCACAGTGAGAGGTATCCACTGCAAGACGACCCTGCGATGCTTGGACAATTTAGACAGTAGGGTCTGTAGACCTGGCAATTTTCTGGACTGAAGTTCTTGGAGTTCTGATTTTGCATAAGTCAAAAATACAGCAGGTTGAGGATCGGGTCTGGTATTCAATAGTTTTTCAGTTGCCACCTTGATTGCCTGAATTTCTGCATCATAGTTGTGACAGAATTTCCCCGTTGGTACTTTAATCGCATCTCTATCGTTGTTTGGGTATTCTATGTACACTCCTGCTCCTCCATTCTTCACTGCATTTTTTGCTGACCCATCCGTGTATACCCGGACCCAGAGATCATGTGGGTATTCTTCATCAAGTAAACTGAGAGTTACTGTCTTGCGTTGTATGCTGTTCTGCTCATCCTTGTCGAGTATTCCTTTCACTTCTGCCTGGATACATACTTCTGGTTCAGTCTCCTCTCTCCAGGGGTTTGCTCTGGCACAGACTTAAGGGAATGCCAACTTTTGGTAGGTCTGAGGTTTGCCTATTCAGTCTTTTGGCCTGGTGAATAAAGCTGCTCTTTTCAGCCGCCCCAATGCTAGATTTTTGAATCTGTTTTCCATTGGGTGGCTTGGCATACTCAGAAACTTTTCTGCCTGCGTCATCACTTTGTGTCTCTGCGTTCTCTCAGTGCTTGTATTCCCCCACTCTTTCCATCTCCACTATTGGTGTTGATTGCGTGATGACACGAAGCGCCTGGTTTTGCACCTTATCCAGTTCTCCTAATGTGGTATTTGAGGAGGGAATATAACAAGAAGGGTCCTTGCCTGGAACCCGCAGGGACAGCGAAAGAAGGGGAGTAATACATGAAGGCAAGATTTGGAGGTGGAGATAACAATATAAAGAAGAGCTGGAGGGAGCTGCAGCAGATAGCTAGAGATAGGAAGACTTGGCATGAGTTGTTTGAGGGCCTATGCCCAACCCAGTGGTAAAAGGCAAGAGAGAGAGAAAAAACATAATTTCTAATAAAACTGGCTGATTCTACACATAAGAATAGAAAAAATGAATTATTTGAAACATATAAAGAGATACAAAGGATTGGAGAAGATCATCATGGAAGGAGGTATACCGACAAAAGTCGAGAAGAGGAAGACCAAGGAGAAAATGGATTCAGGATGTAAGTGAAGATTTGAGCATTGGCGGCTGCAGAGGCAGGGCATCTTGCCTATGAGAGAGAGAATATTTCAAGGACTTTTAGAGGGACAACGTTCTGCTCAGGACAAGCTATTTGATGATGTAAATCAGATTATCCACTATTTTAGCGTATTAATATTGTAGGGTTGTTTTTTTTTAAGAATAACGTGTTAGGTACTCTGTGCTTAGTTGCTAGTTTATGTAGCACAGAGAGTGTGTATTTTAACAAGACTAAGCTGTTCAATGTATACTATTTGTTATCTCGCATTCACACTCGCACAAACACACACGTACACATGCGCACACGCCCACACACATGCACACACATTCACACACACGCACATACGCACATGTCCCCACACACGTACAGGCACACACATACACACACACTCAAGCACGCACACGCATACATGTATACATGACCACACACGTACACACGCACGAACGAAAGGAACACACACACATATCAAACTTTGACACATTGATTAACCTTTTCTTCTTGTGCAACTCTAGGCTCTACACATACGCTTAACAAAGACGTACTAATATGGCTTCAAATACCCAAGGGGAGAGAAAACCTGTAGTTGTTGATGATCCTTTACTTGTGGACAACCAGTACGTAATTATCTCTCTTTGTATTTCTATTCTTTGCTTGTGTGTTCATTGTTCTTGTATTGTCTGTATAGTGTCGTAATGTGGAACATCATGAAAGACATGCACTTTCCAACACACATAATACAGCTCATAGAATCTCTATACCACGAACAACAGGCAACCATTAAAATAGGAGGTGAAATAGCTGAATGGTTCGAGATTCAAAAGGGGTACGACAGGGATGTATTTTGTCACCATACTTATTCAACATATATGCAGAGAACATCATGAGGAATGTAAAAGACGATGCCAACTATGTAATTACGACCCTCTCACTATAGGTGGCAAATGCCATACCAGAGCTTAGATACGCAGACGATACAGTATTATTACCACCAGCAAAAAGGTTTGGAAAATCTAATCATGACGACCAAGAAACATAGTGAAGACCAACATCTATATTTGAATACACAAAAACAAAAATCATGTCAACTGACAAAACAAAAGGCTCACCTAACAACCAAGTAAACAATGAAGAATTCCAATGTGTAGAGAGCTACGAATATCTGGGTTCAATAATTAACAATAACAGTGACTTCTCCAAAGAGATCTCAAGAAGATTGGTAATAGCAATCAAGAAGTTAAACATAATGAAGAACATGTGGCAAAGCACAAGCAAAATATTAAAATTAAAAATATTGAGAGCATGCATTTTCCCAGTGGCTACTTATGGTTGTGAATCATGGACTATTACACAGAAATTAAGAACGAAAATCCAGTCCTTCGAAACTAAATGCTACAGAAAGATCCTGCGAATACCATGGACAGAAAAAGAAAGAACACTGATGTCCTGAAAGAACTAAATGTTAAAGAGAATTGGCTGATAAACAACATACTATAGAGAAAAATTACATACTTTGGTCACATCAAGCGTCACGATGGCCTGGAAAAAACAATACTAGAAGGCAGGGTCCCAGGACGCAGAGGCAGACCAAGAAGAAGATGGCTACAAGATATTAAAGAAACCATGAACATGACCATCCACGAAGTGGGTGTACTGGCAAGAGACAGAGTGAATTTCAGATGTGCTGCAAAGAAAGCAACGTCCTATAAAGGATACACACCTTAATGATGATGACAAGCACCTTGATGATGATGAGTGTCGTAAGAAATAAGGGTTAGTGGTTCGAGTCCTGTGATTGTCAAGTTGTTTTTTTTCAGAAGCTCTTAATACTTGTACACTGTCTGTTTATTGATCATATCCATTGCTTCCATTGCTTCCTTGCTTCCGTTGCTTCCATTGCTTCTTGCTTCCTTGCTTCCATTCTTCGTGTGATTCATTGCTTCCATTTCAATCGTGAAAAACTTCATTGTTCTCATCTTATGTGACTCTATAAGTTTTTGACCTTGTCTGTTTGAGAGCGGAGACATTTTATCCGTATCTATCTATAATAAATCTGATGTCGATAGAGATTACAAAAATCATGAAATCATGAAATGTGAGATATGGAATAGAACAAATAGATATGCACAAGTGGTCATGGAAATGGAACGCTAATCAATCAATTAATCAATCAATCAATCAACACAGCAACATATTGTTTCTCACGTCTTCTGGCTAAGATCAAAGTGAAGTGACCACTTGATCGCGGCCAAATGGTGGAACCTTCATAAAAACAAATGGCACAATCAAACCCACTCAAACTCAAACAAAGCCGAGTAACTCATATTCGAAAGAATGACGACGCTCGGAGTTTACATGTTTATTAGTACTGGGTCCATCCGTTGTGGTACTCCAGTTTTGGCAGGACCCAATAAAAAAAAATATACCTTGGCAATTGCAGACTAGATTGAAAGAAGCAGAGCGTGCCATATTCGGCACAACAAAGAAAACATAATTTATTCACAACTTCAAGAACAATGTCCATTTATATGCAGATACAACAGATAGTTTTATAACAAGTTGAAGCTAAGCAGGGCCAGACTAAATGCCATCTAGAACATCAACAACAGGACTTACAAGGAAGGACTTACAAGGAAGGAAAGACTTACAATGAAGGACAGACTTACAAGGAAGGAAAGACTTACAATGAAGGACAGACTTACAAGGAAGGAAAGACTTACAAGAAAGGAAAGACTTACAAAGAAGGAAAGACTTACAAGGAAGGAAAGAATTACAAGGAAGGAAGGACTTACAAGGAAGGACTTACAAGGAAGGAAAGACTTACAATGAAGGACTTACAAGGAAGGAAAGACTTACAAGGAAGGAAGGACTTACAAGGAAAGACTTAAAAGGAAGGAAGGACTTACAAGGAAAGACTTACAAGGAAAGACTTACAAGGAAGGACTTACAGGAAGGGAAGGACTTACAAGGAAGGAAAGACTTGCAAGGAAGGAAGGACTTACAAGGACAGACTTACAAGAAAGGAAAGACTTACAAGGAAGGACAGACTTACAAGGAAGGACAGACTTACAAGAAAGGACAGACTTACAAGAAAAGAAAGACTTACAAGGAAGGAAGGACTTACAAGGAAGGAAAGACTTACAAGGAAGGAAGGACTTACAAGGAAAGACTTACAAGGAAAGACTTACAAGGAAAGACAGACTTACAAGGAAGGAAGGACTTACTGGGAAGGACTTACAAGGGAGGACTTACAAGGAAGGACAGACTTACAAGGAAGGAAGTATTACAGAAGGACAGACTTACAAGAAGGAAGGGATTTACAGGAAGGACAGACTTCAGGAAGGAAGACTACAGGAAGAAAGACTACAAGGAAAGACTTACATGGAAGGAAGGACTTACAATGAAGACTTACAAGGAAGGAAAGAATTACAAGGAGAAGGACTTACAAGGAAGGATTTACAAGGAAGGAAAACTTACAATGAAGGACTTACAGAAGGAAAGAATACAAGGAAGGAAGACTTACAAGGAAGGAAGGACTTATCATGGAAGGACTAAAGAAGGACAGACTTACAGGAAGGAAGGTATTACAAGAAGGACAGACTTACAAGAAAGGACAGACTTACAAGAAGAAAGACTCAGAAGGAAGACTAAAGAGGACAGACTTTAGGAAGGAAGGATTTCAAATGAAGGACAGACTACAAGGAAGGAAGGACTTACAGGAAGGACAGACAACAGAAAGGACAGACTTACAAGGAAGGAAGGACTTAGAAGGAAGGAAGGGACTAAGAAGGAAGGACTTACAGGAAGGACAACTTACAGGAAGGAAGAACTTCAGGAGGAAAGTACTTACAATAAAGAAAACAAGAAAGGAAAGACAATAAAGAAGACTTCAAAGGAAGGGAAAACTAAACAAGATTTAAAATAAACAAAATGACATTATTATTATTGATGATGACAAATAATTGACCAAAAAAAGACTAAAATACTACTTTTAACGGTACTAAAAACAGTACTTAAAACAGTACTAAAATGTGCTAAATCAGTACTAAAAACAGTATTAGGATACTAGATGAAGCAGAGTGGGCATAACTTGATGGAGGATATCAGAAGAAACAGAGTGGGCATAACTGATGGAGGATATCAGAAGAAACAGAGTTGGCATAACTTTATGGAGGATATCAGAAGAAACAGAGTGGGCATAACTTCATGAAGGATATCAGAAGAAACAGAGTGGACATAACTTTATGAAGGATATCAGAAGAAACAGAGTGGGCATAACTTTATGGAGGATATCAGAAGAAACAGAGTGGGCATAACTTCATGGAGGATACCAG
This sequence comes from Arion vulgaris, assembly GCA_020796225.1. NCBI lineage: Eukaryota > Metazoa > Mollusca > Gastropoda > Stylommatophora > Arionidae > Arion > Arion vulgaris. The sequence goes on along the minus strand of CM036754.1, from coordinate 86,576,958 downwards.
AAGAAACAGAGTGGGCATAACTTTATGGAGGATATCAGAATAAACAGAGTGGACATAACTTTATGAAGGATATCAGAAGAAGCAGAGTGGGCATAACTTCATGAAGGATATCAGAAGAAACAGAGTGGACATAACTTGATGGAGGATATCAGAAGAAACAGAGTGGGCATAACTTTATGGAGGATATCAGAAGAAACAGAGTGGGCATAACTTCATGAAGGATATCAGAAGAAACAGAGTGGACATAACTTCATGAAGGATATCAGAAGAAACAGAGTGGGCATAACTTTATGGAGGATATCAGAAGAAACAGAGTGGACATAACTTTATGGAGGATATCAGAAGAAACAGAGTGGGCATAACTTCATGAAGGATATCAGAAGAAACAGAGTGGGCATAACTTCATGGAGGATACCAGAAGAAACAGAGTGGGCATAACTTTATGAAGGATATCAGAAGAAACAGAGTGGGCATAACTTCATGGAGGATATCAGAAGAAACAGAGTGGGCATAACTTCATTAAGGATATCAGAAGAAACAGAGTGGGCATAACTTCATGAAGGATATCAGAAGAAACAGAGTGGGCATAACTTTATGAAGGATATCAGAAGAAACAGAGTGGGCATAACTTCATGGAGGATACCAGAAGAAACAGAGTGGGCATAACTTCATGGAGGATATCAGAAGAAACAGATTGGAAGTAACTTTATGAAGGATATCAGAAGAAACAGAGTGGGCATAACTTCATGGAGGATATCAGAAGAAACAGAGTGGGCATAACTTCATGAAGGATATCAGAAGAAACAGAGTGGACATAACTTTATGAAGGATATCAGAAGAAACAGAGTGGGCATAACTTTATGGAGGATATCAGAAGAAACAGAGTGGACATAACTTTATGGAGGATATCAGAAGAAACAGAGTGGGCATAACTTCATGAAGGATATCAGAAGAAACAGAGTGGGCATAACTTCATGGAGGATACCAGAAGAAACAGATTGGGCATAACTTCATGGAGGATATCAGAAGAAACAGATTGGACATAACTTTATGAAGGATATCAGAAGAAGCAGAGTGGGCATAACTTCATGGAGGATATCAGAAGAAACAGAGTGGGCATAACTTCATGAAGGATATCAGAAGAAACAGAGTGGACATAACTTTATGAAGGATATCAGAAGAAACAGAGTGGGCATAACTTTATGGAGGATATCAGAAGAAACAGAGTGGACATAACTTTATGGAGGATATCAGAAGAAACAGAGTGGGCATAACTTTATGAAGGATATCAGAAGAAACAGAGTGGGCATAACTTTATGAAGCATATCAGAAGAAACAGAGTGGGCATAACTTTATGGAGGATATCAGAAGAAACAGAGTGGACATAACTTTATGAAGGATATCAGAAGAAGCAGAGTGGGCATAACTTTATGGAGGATATCAGAAGAAACAGAGTGGGCATAACTTCATGGAGGATATCAGAAGAAACAGAGTGGGCATAACTTCATGGAGGATATCAGAAGAAACAGAGTGGGCATAACTTTATGGAGGATATCAGAAGAAACAGAGTGGACATAACTTTATGAAGGATATCAGAAGAAGCAGAGTGGGCATAACTTTATGAAGGATATCAGAAGAAACAGAGTGGACATAACTTGATGGAGGATATCAGAAGAAACAGAGTGGGCATAACTTTATGGAGGATATCAGAAGAAACAGAGTGGGCATAACTTCATGGAGGATATCAGAAGAAACAGAGTGGGCATAACTTTATGAAGGATATCAGAAGAAACAGAGTGGGCATAACTTCATGGAGGATATCAGAAGAAACAGAGTGGACATAACTTTATGGAGGATATCAGAAGAAACAGAGTTGGCATAACTTTATGGAGGATATCAGAAGAAACAGAGTGGGCATAACTTCATGGAGGATATCAGAAGAAACAGAGTGGGCATAACTTTATGAAGGATATCAGAAGAAACAGAGTGGGCATAACTTCATGGAGGATATCAGAAGAAACAGAGTGGGCATAACTTCATGAAGGATATCAGAAGAAACAGAGTGGGCATAACTTTATGGAGGATATCAGAAGAAACAGAGTGGGCATAACTTCATGAAGGATATCAGAAGAAACAGAGTGGGCATAACTTCATGGAGGATACAGAAGAACAGAGTGGCATAACTTCATGGAGGATATCAGAAGAAACAGATTGGACATAACTTTATGAAGGATATCAGAAGAAGCAGAGTGGGCATAACTTCATGGAGGATATCAGAAGAAACAGAGTGGGCATAACTTCATGAAGGATATCAGAAGAAACAGAGTGGACATAACTTCATGAAGGATATCAGAAGAAACAGAGTGGGCATAACTTTATGGAGGATATCAGAAGAAACAGAGTGGGCATAACTTTATGAAGGATATCAGAAGAAACAGAGTGGGCATAACTTTATGGAGGATATCAGAAGAAACAGAGTGGGCATAACTTTATGAAGGATATCAGAAGAAACAGAGTGGGCATAACTTCATGGAGGATATCAGAAGAAGCAGAGTGGGCATAACTTTATGAAGGATATCAGAAGAAACAGAGTGGACATAACTTCATGAAGGATATCAGAAGAAACAGAGTGGACATAACTTTATGAAGGATATCATAAGAAACAGAGTTGGCATAACTTTATGGAGGATATCAGAAGAAACAGAGTGGACATAACTTTATGGAGGATATCAGAAGAAGCAAAGTGGGCATAACTTTATGCACCTAAAAAAGATAGCCCATGTTTGAAGTAATGAATTAACTACCTTTTTTCATATATCCATCTATTAGTCTTGTCTGCCTGTTCGTTTTGTCTGTATGTTTAAATATGTTTGTTCCTGTCTATATTTGCGTATCTATCTATCCATCTATCTGTCTATCCGTCTATATGTCAATATTGGTGTATCTATCTATTCATCTATATGTCTATCCGTCTATCCGTCTATCTGTCTGTCTGTCTATATTTGTGTATCTGTCTATTTGTGTATCTGTTTGCTGCTCGCCAATTACAGGAAAAATGCCAATAGCAGCACCGTAACCTTTACATGGTCTTTGTCGATATGACGAAGGCTTTCGACACAGTCAACAGAGAGGGTCTATGGAAGATCATGGAAAAATTTGGATGCCCAGTGAAATTCATCAAGATCGTCCAACAGTTTCACGAGGGCATGATGGCACGTGTACTTGATGAAGAGGAGCTGTCGGAAGCCTTCCATGTCACCAACGGCGTCAAACAGGGCTGTGTACTGGCCCCAACACTCTTCAGCATTATGTTTCCTGCCATCCTCACGGATGTCTTTTGGGAAGGCGACGAACATGGGGTAAAGATTAGATACAGGTCAGACTGAAATCTATTCAATCTTTGGAGGTTAAAATCCTTCACCAAGGTAAAAGAATCAACTATCTCAAACCTGTTGTTTGCTGATGACTGCATCCTCGCTACCAACTCTGAGGAAGAAATGCAGACTTACATGGACAAGTTCTCAATGGCCTGTGATAGGTTTGGCCTCACCATTAACACCAAAAACAGAGGTCATGTTCCAGCCCGCCCCTAGAGAACAGTATTACGATCCAGTAATCAACATTAAACACCAGCGTCTCCAGTCAACGGACAACTTTACTTATCTTGGCAGCCTCCTATCCAGATCGGCAAATATAGATTCTGAGGTCAACAATAGGATATCCAAAGCCAGTGCTGCGTTCGAAAGATTACGTGTCACTGTGTGGGAACGGAAGGGATAAGCATAGTCACAAAGCTGAAAGTTTACCAGGCCATAGTGCTAACCACGCTGCTGTACGCAAGCGAGACATGGACAGTGTATAGCAGACATGCAAGAAAATTAAACCATTTCCACACAAGCTGTCTACGCAGAATACTAAAAATAAACTGACAGGACAAAATTCCAGACAGCGAAGTCCTCACAAGAGCAAAGATCCCAGCGTCAACACCCTGTTGCAGAAGGCCTAACTGAGATGGGTCGGTCACGTTGCTCGAATGCCTGATAAACGCATCCCAAAACAGGTGATGTATGGCGAGCTTGAAGGGGGCAGACGTTTAGCTGGTGGACAGAAAAAACGCTTTAAAGACACTCTTAAAGTGTCTCTGAAATGCTTCGATATAGATAATACGTGCTGGGAATCCCTTGCGCAAGATCGCCAAATGTGGCGCTGTAACAACAAAGAGGAACCCGAATAGCTGAGAATCATCGTATTGTTGAGTCACAGAGAAAACGAGCAGCACGAAAGACAGAGCACACAACACGCACATGTCTAACCTTGATCATGTATGCCCCACCTGTGGTCAGGGATTCTGTTCTAGGATTGGACTCTACAGTCACCTCCGCACACACCAGAGAGGTGCAACAGCACACTTCTGAAATTGTTGTCATCATCGCTTGCGATGGACGGCTATTATCTGTCTATCCATATATTTGTCTATCCGTCTGTCTGTCTATATTTGTGTATATATCTATCCATCTATTTGTCTATCCGTCTATCCCTCTGTCTACCTATATTTGTGCATGTATGTATCTATCTATCTATCCATCTATTTGTCTATCCGTATACCTGTCTATATTTGTGTATCTATCTATCCATCGTGTCTGCTATACACTATCCATCTATTTGTCTATCCGTCTATCCGTCTGTCTGTCTGTATATCTATAAATTTCAAGAAAATCAACAGTACATATTTTGTATATACTTGATATTTCGCTAGGGAACAGACTCGAGCGATGGACATTGACTCTCTTCTCAAGAATCTGGGCAACTGTGGGAACTTTCAAAAGATATTTTGCGTTTTGAGTTATTCTCCTCTCCTGCCGGCAGTATGGTCATTAATGTTCATGACCTTTGGTAGCTACAACCCCGGATGGACATGCCAAGACCAATCTACTTCTAACTCAACAGGGATTCTACAATCTTTAATTAATATGACAATTTCAGATGAACTTAACTTGACTATGTCTGCTTGTGACACGATGAGATCTTGTCAGAATATTGTATTCAATGACATTGCTACGACAGTGGTTACAGAATTTACTTTAATTTGCGATCAATCTTGGATATCACCTTTTATCATTTCTATTCAAATGATAGGAGTTACCTTGGGAGCTGTCGTTGGTGGACAAATCGGAGATAAATTTGGTAGAAAATTCAGCATTCACGGTTGTGCTGCACTGCTCGTCTTAACTAACATCATTGCGATCTTTTCAGTTTCTTGGCAGATGTACACAGTCGTGACATTTGTTATTGGATTTTGTGCAGGCAGTATTCTCTCATCATGTGCTGTTTATGCTCTTGAATTAATGCCTCAATTGTGGAGAAGTGTAATTGGAACTCTTCCTCTTTGGAGTGTTGCAACATTTTCCTTCGGTTTATGTGTCCTAGCTCTTAAAAACGTGAAGTATGTTCACATCGCTACTGCTCTCTTTTCATTTGTAACTTTCTTGCCTGTGTTTTGGCTTCCAGAAAGCTTGCGTTTTCTGACAGTTCATGGCAAACTACAGAGAGGACAGAAGGTTGTACAGAAAATAGCTCGACTGAACAAAAGACCGTTACCAGATATCACTATCATGAGCCGAATAGCAGAGAAAGAAAAAGAAGATAGGAAGAATCAATCAACATACACTTACCTTGACCTATTTCACAGAAAAATTCGTAGATCATCAATTGTTCTTGGAATGACCTGGTTTATTTTCTCAATCGGGTACCATATGATTGGATTTGGTCTGAATGCTCTTTCTGGTGACTTTTTTGTTAACCTTTTGCTGTATACGGCCATCTCATTTCCTTCAAGAACTATCGCAATGTTTATTTCGGCAAAATTTGGTATAAAATTTGTAGTAACTACTTTTATATGCGTAGCTAGCATGTGCTCATTTTCTGTTGTTGTTATTCAACTGTTGGCGCCAGAATACTCTAAAGCTACACTCACTCTTGTTATGGCGTTTGGATCAAGCATGATGATGGAAGGCTGCTGGGCTGCTCTTTCCACAATGGTGGTGGAGCTTTCTCCAACACCTGTTAGAAACCTATCCTACGGATTTTGCAACAGTTTAGCCAGAATTGGTTCAATTATAGCCCCATATATGATACTTAGAGAAGCAATTCCATTGTTTGGCGCGTTTCTTCTCCTGGGTATTCTGCAACTTGTTTGCGTTCTTGGAATTCTTACTCTCCCAAATACAAAAGGAAAACCTATTCCTGACAACTTCTTACAGAAAACTACTAGAAGCGACACCAATAATATTATTCTTTAGTCACAATTATACATGATATTATAGTGTTGATCAAATGAGTGTTTGATGTCTTTGTCGCGAAGTGGTTTGCTTTGTGTTCTGAACGGTGTTGGTTCGAATTCAGACCGCGTTGTTCTATTCCTTGAAGTTTTTTTCTAAAGATTCAGTAGGGATGTTGACGAAGCTACGAAGGCGGTGCTTTGTGAAATATTTCGGATATTGGTTTGTCATTTCTGTCATGAAAGTGGCCGAGCCATATTTGTAAACGGTGCAGAATGAAGTGAATATGGAGGAACCGTACGGAATGAAGTGAATATGATGAAACACTGCGGAATGAAGTGAATATTTTAAAACCATGTGGAATAAAATGAATATGGTGAAACAATTCGCAATTAGGTGAATATGGGAAAACACTGCGGAATGAATGGAATATGGGAAAACCTTACGGAATGAATGGAATATGGGAAAACCTTACGGAATGAAGTGAATATGAAGAAACCTTTGCGGAATGAAGTGAATTCTTCACATTTAGACCATTGAATAACGAATCAATACTACATGATATTGAATAACATTTTGTAAATTGTGATATAATTTTATTATTTTCTTTATACAGAAAATATAATCAAATTCTAAAGATACTAGTCAAACTTTGTTTCATATCACCTAAGTACATTATGTAATACTCTGTTAGACCTGTATGTTTCATATCACCTCGAGAATTATGTAATCTCTGTTAACCTGTTGTTTCATATCACCTAGAGGTACATTATGTAATACTCTGTTAGACCTGTATGTTTCATATCACCTCGAGGTACATTATGTAATACTCTGTTAGACCTGTATGTTTCATTGACCGTCGGTTGGCACACGATGAGTGATGTGATCAACCAACAAGACGCCGGCTTCATTGACCGTCGGTCGGCACACGATGAGTGATGTGATCAACCAACAAGACGCCGGCTTCATTGACCGTCGGTCGGCATACGATGGGTGATGTAATCAACAAGACGCCGGCTTCATTTACTTCCCAGCCATTTTCTGGTATCCTATTGAGACAGAGTCGACCGGAGAGCTGTTACTTTTGGAAAAATATTCAACAGTCTTTGTAAAATTGAACCCAGACTACGCTTCTAAAAATTGAGCTCACTAACAACTACGCTACTGAGGTTCTCTAAAAATGCTAACGTAGGCTAATTTCATAAATATGTTGATCCATCTATAATTGGTTAACAAATATGATTAGAAAACTAAAATTCGCATAAAATACGGTTCTTATCACAAACAATATCAAAGGATTAGATCAGCTAATCTTTTCAGTTTAATTTTGTTTTTAAACTGCAGTGAATAACGGAAATCTTTCCGGTGAAAAACGTGAAATTAACCCTTTTGCCCTTCTGGACCTATGTATATAGGCTGGTCTATATATAGGCTGGTCTATATATAGGCTGGTCTATATATAGGCTGGTCTATATATAGGCTGGTCAATATATAAACATATGGACATGTCCGGAATGATATGACGATAGTTCTCATATAACTGATATAGGCTGGTAGTTATTGTTTACGATGTCGTAAAGTCTGACGTATACGGGCTAAGCTAGTAGCTATTGCAATATAAATGAAACCATGAATTTTAAAAATGGAAATTGCGAAATGAAACGGGTTAAATTGAAGCCCGCTGATGAAATAAAATACTAATTCAGAATTAACATCAAAATTTGACAAATTGAAACAACTAAACATTTTGAATATCTTGGCTTCGTAAAGTAACAATAATGCAGTCTGTACACACACAAAATTGGGGGAACTTTACTGAAAGGTACAGAATCTTTGCAAAAGTAACTTAGAGATGAGCTAACAACCAAGAGAGATAATCGCAAACTCAGAAGTTGGCACAGTCAAACAATTTTCACCAATTGATTGTCTATAAAGACAAAAAGGGCATATATATATATATATAATATAATAATAATTCCTTTTGTACCGTTATACGTTACATGAGGTCTGCAAGCAATTTCTCCATACCGCTCTAATACCGCGCTATTCTGGACAAATCGCTCAATCTCTTCCATGGAACTGAAACCGATATTGTTTGCCTCTCTCAGCAAAGCACGTTTCCGGGACTCCCTATGTCGTCCTCTCTTTCTTAAATCCTTTGCATCCCACCTCAGTGTCTGCTTTGATATTCTTTGATAATTTCTTCTCAAGGTATGTCCAACATATCTCCATCTTCTTCTTTATACATATATATAGAGAGAGAGAGAGAGAGAGAGAGAAGAGAGAGAGAGAGAGAAGAGATAAAAGAATAAGAAGGAGATCAGACACTGACAATTAAGGGCATTAGATAGGTCAGATCTTAGATTGACAGCAAAAGTTAAAAGGAAGGGGGAAATGACTTCCAAAGAAAACATTAAGAAAAACAGAGGAAAAAGTTGAAGATTATGCCCTGACATGTAAAACAGTTCGTAGAAAGACAGAAAAACAGCAACAATGGAAATTTCTGTGGCAGCCTTATGGATAAACGGAACAAAAGAAGATTGATCATTGATAGAACTACACAATGTGATATTGTTCAACTGCACACAATGAGTGATGTATTCAACTGCACACAATGAGTGATGTTTTCAACTGCACACAGTGTGTGATATGTATCTAACTGCACACAATGAGTGATGTCTTCAACTGACAATAGTGATGTCTCAACTGCACACAATGAGTGATGTCTTCAACTGCACACAATGAGGATGTATTCAATTGCACACAATGAGTGATGTATCGTTGACGCGTTTACTCAATGCTTTTCTGAACGCAATGATGTTGAGTAAACTTGAACCTGTTCGGTCGGAAATAATCTCACTTCAACTGTTATCTTTGATCGACACACACGCTTGTGTTAGATGAGCTAACTGCTACCAATGTGCTACTCTCTTTGAAACAAATTGTCAAACTTCGTAAACTTGTTGACAAAGAAGATGGAAAGTATAAACACAATACAATAACTGAAAGATGGGAAAGTATAAACACAATACAATAACTGAAAGATGAAAAGTATAAACACAATCAATAACTAGAAGATGGGAAGATAACACAATCAATAACTAGAAGATGGGAAAGTATAAACACAATACAATAACTGAAAGATGGAAAGTATAAACACAATACAATAACTGAAAGATGGAAAGTATAAACACAATACAATAACTGAAAGATGGAAAGTATAAACACAATACAATAACTAGAAGATGGAAAGTATAAACACAATACACTAACTGAAGATGAGAAGTATAAACACAATACAATAACTAGAAGATGGAAAGTATAAACACAATACAATAACTGAAAGATGAAAATATAAACACATCAATAACTAGAAGATGGGAAAGTATAAACACATACACTAACTGAAAGATGGAAAGTATAAACCAATACTAACTGAGATGGAAGTATAAACACAATACAATAACTGAAAGATGGGAAAGTATAAACACAATACAATAACTGAAAGATGGGAAAGTATAAACACAATACAATAACTGAAGAGGGAAAGTATAAACAATACAATAACTGAAAGTGAAAGTATAAACACAATACAATAACTGGAAGATGAGAAAGTATAAACACAATACAATAACTGAAAGATGAAAAGTATAAACACATACAATATGAAAGATGAAAAGTATAAACCAATAGCAATAACTGAAAGATGGGAAAGTATAAACCAATACATAACTGAATGATGGAAAGTATAAACACAATACAATAACTAGAAGATGGAAAGTATAAACACAATACAATAACTGAAGATGGAAAGTATAAACACAATACAATAACTTGAAGATGGGAAAGTATAAACACAATACAATAACTGAAAGATGGGAAAGTATAAACACAATACAATAACTGAAAGATGGAAAGTATAAACACAATACAATAACTAGAAGATGGGAAAGTATAATACCAATACAATAACTGAAAGATGGAAAGTATAAACACAATACAATAACTGAAAGATGGAAAGTATAAACACAATACAATAACTGAAAGATGGAAAGTATAAACACAATACAATAACTGAAAGTTGGAAAGTATAAACACAATACAATAACTAGAAGATGGAAAGTATAAACACAATACAATAACTGAAAGATGGAAAGTATAAACACAATACAATAACTGAAAGATGGAAAGTATAAACACAATACAAAATGAAAGATGGAAAGTATAAACACAATACAATAACTTAAAGATGGAAAGTATAAACACAATACAATAACTAGAAGATGGGAAAGTATAAACACAATACAATAACTGAAAGATGGAAAGTATAAACACAATACAATAACTAGAAGATGGGAAAGTATAAACACAATACAATAACTGAAAGATGGAAAGTATAAACACAATACAATAACTGAAAGATGAGAAAGTATAAACACAATACAATAACTGAAAGATGGGAAAGTATAAACACAATACAATAACTAGAAGATGGAAAGTATAAACACAATACCATAACTTAAAGATGGGAAAGTATAAACACAATACAATAACTGAAAGATGGGAAAGTATAAACACAATACAATAACTGAAAGATGGAAAGTATAAACACAATACAATAACTTAAAGATGGAAAGTATAAACACAATACAATAACTAGAAGATGGGAAAGTATAAACACAATACAATAACTGAAAGATGAGAAAGTATAAACACAATACAATAACTAGAAGATGGGAAAGTATAAACACAATACAATAACTGAAAGATGGGAAAGTATAAACAAATACAATAACTGAAAGATGAGAAAGTATAAACCAATACAATAATGAAAGATGGGAAAGTATAAACACAATACAATAACTAGAAGATGGGAAAGTATAAACACAATACAATAACTGAAAGATGGGAAAGTATAAACACAATACAATAACTGAAAGATGGGAAAGTATAAACACAATACAATAACTGAAAGATGGAAAGTATAAACACAATACAATAACTGAAAGATGGAAAGTATAAACACAATACAATAACTGAAAGATGGAAAGTATAAACACAATACAATAACTGAAAGATGGAAAGTATAAACACAATACAATAACTGAAAGATGAGAAAGTATAAACACAATACAATAACTGAAAGATGGGAAAGTATAAACACAATACAATAACTGAAAGATGGAAAGTATAAACACAATACAATAACTGAAAGATGGAAAGTATAAACACAATACAATAACTGAAAGATGGAAAGTATAAACACAATACAATAACTAGAAGTGAGAAAGATAAACACAAAACGAAGATGGAAGTATAAACACAATACAATAACTGAAAGATGGAAAGTATAAACACAATACAATAACTAGAAGATGAGAAAGTATAAACACAATACAATAACTGAAAGATGGGAAAGTATAAACACAATACAATAACTGAAAGATGGGAAAGTATAAACACAATACAATAACTGAAAGATGGAAAGTATAAACACAATACAATAACTGAAAGATGGAAAGTATAAACACAATACAATAACTGAAAGATGGGAAAGTATAAACACAATACAATAACTGAAAGATGTGAAAGTATAAACACAATACAATAACTGAAAGATGGGAAAGTATAAACACAATACAATAACTGAAAGATGGAAAGTATAAACACAATACAATAACTAGAAGATGGAAAGTATAAACACAATACAATAACTGAAAGATGGAAAGTATAAACACAATACAATAACTGAAAGATGGGAAAGTATAAACACAATACAATAACTGAAAGATGAAAGTATAAACACAATACAATAACTGAAAGATGGAAAGTATAAACACATAATAACGAAGATGGAAAGTATAAACACAATACATAACTGAAAGATGGGAAAGTATAACACAATAAATAATGAAAGATGGGAAAGTATAAACACAATACAATAACTAGAAGATGGAAAGTATAAACACAATACAATAACTAGAAGATGGAAAGTATAAACACAATACAATAACTAGAAGATGGGAAAGTATAAACACAATACAATAACTGAAAGATGAGAAAGTATAAACACAATACAATAACTGAAAGATGGAAAGTATAAACACAATCAATAACTAGAAGATGAAAGTATAAACACAATAAAATAACTGAAAGATGGAAAGTATAAACACAATACAATAACTAGAAGATGGGAAAGTATAAACACAATACAATAACTGAAAGATGAGAAAGTATAAACACAATACAATAACTGAAAGATGGGAAAGTATAAACACAATACAATAACTGAAAGATGGAAAGTATAAACACAATACAACAACTAGAAGATGGAAAGTATAAACACATACATAACTAGAAGATGGAAAGTATAACACAATACATACTGAAAGATGGGAAAGTATAAACACAATACAATACTGAGGGAGTATAACCAATAAATAACTGAAAGATGGGAAAGTATAAACACAATACAATAACTGAAAGATGGAAAGTATAAACACAATACACTAACTGAAAGATGAGAAAGTATAAACACAATACACTAACTGAAAGATGGAAAGTATAAACACAATACACTAACTGAAAGATGGAAAGTATAAACACAATACACTAACTGAAAGATGGAAAGTATAAACACAATACAATAACTGAAGAGGGAAGTATAAACACAATACAATAACTGAAAGATGGAAAGTATAAACACAATACACTAACTGAAAGATGGAAAGTATAAACACAATACAATAACTGAAAGATGAGAAAGTATAAACACAATACACTAACTGAAAGATGGAAAGTATAAACACAATACACTAACTGAAAGATGAGAAAGTATAAACACAATACACTAACTGAAAGATGAGAAAGTATAAACACAATACACTAACTGAAAGATGGGAAAGTATAAACACAATACAATAACTGAAAGTTGGAAAGTATAAACACAATACAATAACTAGAAGATGGAAAGTATAAACACAATACAATAACTAGAAGATGGAAAGTATAAACACAATACAATAACTAGAAGATGGAAAGTATAAACACAATACAATAACTGAAAGATGGAAAGTATAAACACAATACAATAACTGAAAGATGGGAAAGTATAAACACAATAATAACTGAGATGGAAAGTATAAACACAATACAATAACTGAAAGATGGAAAGTATAAACACAATACACTAACTGAAAGATGAGAAAGTATAAACACAATACAATAACTGAAAGATGAGAAAGTATAAACACAATACAATAACTAGAAGATGGGAAAGTATAAACACAATACAATAACTGAAAATGTTGAAAAGTTTTCTAATAAACAATATAATGTTCCAAAAATAGAAATGTTCAAGTCACATTTAGCTGTTACCGAGGGCATATAACAAGAAGGGCTCTTACCTGGAACCCACAGGGACAGGGAAAATATCTCTATTCTGCGCAAGATGACCGGCGTCAGGAACAATCATTTTCAGATCCTTAATTACATTATATGCCCATCGTCTTCTTGGTCTTCCTCTCATACTTCGTTCAGGCACCATCCCTCCAGAATTATCTTCTCCAGGCACTCGTGTCGTTGGATTTGTCAAAATATTTAATGTTTCTTGTTTTTATGTTCTTTAATAATAGCCATATCTCTTCAATATCAAGCTGTTGCAGAACAGAAGCATTTGTTCTTTTCTCTGTCCATGATATTCTAAGTACTCTTCTGTAGCATTTGTTCTTTCTCTGTCTATGATATTCTAAGTACTCTTCTGTAGCATTTGTTCTTTCTCTGTCCATGATATTCTAAGTACTCTTCTGTAGCATTTGTTCTTTTCTCTGTCTATGATATTCTAAGTACTCTTCTGTAGCATTTGTTCTTTTCTCTGTCCATGATATTCTAAGTACTCTTCTGTAGCATTTGTTCTTTTCTCTGTCTATGATATTCTAAGTACTCTTCTGTAGCATTTGTTCTTTCCTCTGTCCATGATATTCTAAGTACTCTTCTGTAGCATTTGTTCTTTTCTCTGTCCATGATATTCTAAGTACTCTTCTGTAGCATTTGTTCTTTTCTCTGTCTATGATATTCTAAGTACTCTTCTGTAGCATTTGTTCTTTTCTCTGTCTATGATATTCTAAGTACTCTTCTGTAGCATTTGTTCTTTTCTCTGTCATGATATTCTAAGTACTCTTCTGTAGCATTTGTTCTTTTCTCTGTTTATGATATTCTAAGTACACTTCTGTAGCATTTGTTCTTTTCTCTGTCTATGATATTCTAAGTACTCTTCTGTAGCATTTGTTCTTTTCTCTGTCTATGATATTCTAAGTACTCTTCTGTAGCATTTGTTCTTTTCTCTGTCATGATATTCTAAGTACTCTTCTGTAGCATTTGTTCTTTTCTCTGTCTATGATATTCTAAGTACTCTTCTGTAGCATTTGTTCTTTTCTCTGTCTATGATATTCTAAGTACTCTTCTGTAGCATTTGTTATTTTCTCTGTCTATGATATTCTAAGTACTCTTCTGTAGCATTTGTTCTTTTCTCTGTCCATGATATTCTAAGTACTCTTCTGTAGCATTTGTTCTTTTCTCTGTCTATGATATTCTAAGTACTCTTCTGTAGCATTTGTTATTTTCTCTGTCTATGATATTCTAAGTACTCTTCTGTAGCATTTGTTCTTTTCTCTGTCTATGATATTCTAAGTACTCTTCTGTAGCATTTGTTCTTTTCTCTGTCTATGATATTCTAAGTACTCTTCTGTAGCATTTGTTCTTTTCTCGTCCATGATATTCTAAGTACTCTTCTGTAGCATTTGTTCTTTTCTCTGTCTATGATATTCTAAGTACTCTTCTGTAGCATTTGTTCTTTCTCTGTCTATGATATTCTAAGTACTCTTCTGTAGCATTTGTTCTTTTCTCTGTCCATGATATTCTAAGTACTCTTCTGTAGCATTTGTTCTTTTCTCTGTCTATGATTTCTAAGTACTCTTCTGTAGCATTTGTTCTTTTCTCTGTCCATGCTATTCTAAGTACTCTTCTGTAGCATTTGTTCTTTTCTCTGTCTATGATATTCTAAGTACTCTTCTGTAGCATTTGTTCTTTTCTCTGTCTATGATATTCTAAGTACTCTTCTGTAGCATTTGTTCTTTTCTCTGTCTATGATATTCTAAGTACTCTTCTGTAGCATTTGTTCTTTTCTCTGTCTATGATATTCTAAGTACTCTTCTGTAGCATTTGTTCTTTTCTCTGTCATGATATTCTAAGTACTCTTCTGTAGTATTTGTTCTTTTCTCTGTCCATGATATTCTAAGTACTCTTCTGTAGCATTTGTTCTTTTCTCTGTCCATGATATTCTAAGTACTCTTCTGTAGCATTTGTTGTTTTCTCTGTCCATGATATTCTAAGTACTCTTCTGTAGCATTTGTTCTTTTCTCTGTCTATGATATTCTAAGTACTCTTCTGTAGCATTTGTTCTTTTCTCTGTCTATGATATTCTAAGTACTCTTCTGTAGCATTTGTTATTTTCTCTGTCTATGATATTCTAAGTACTCTTCTGTAGCATTTGTTCTTTTCTCTGTCTATGATATTCTAAGTACTCTTCTGTAGCATTTGTTATTTTCTCTGTCTATGATATTCTAAGTACTCTTCTGTAGCATTTGTTCTTTTCTCTGTCCATGATATTCTAAGTACTCTTTTGTAGCATTTGTTCTTTTCTCTGTCTATGATATTCTAAGTACTCTTCTGTAGCATTTGTTCTTTTCTCTGTCTATGATATTCTAAGTACTCTTCTGTAGCATTTGTTCATTTCTCTGTCTATGATATTCTAAGTACTCTTCTGTAGCATTTGTTCTTTTCTCTGTCCATGATATTCTAAGTACTCTTCTGTAGCATTTGTTCTTTTCTCTGTCTATGATATTCTAAGTACTCTTCTGTAGCATTTGTTCTTTTCTCTGTCCATGATATTCTAAGTACTCTTCTGTAGCATTTGTTCTTTTCTCTGTCTATGATATTCTAAGTACTCTTCTGTAGCATTTGTTCTTTTCTCTGTCTATGATATTCTAAGTACTCTTCTGTAGCATTTGTTCTTTCCTCTGTCCATGATATTCTAAGTACTCTTCTGTAGCATTTGTTCTTTTCTCTGTCTATGATATTCTAAGTTCTCTTCTGTAGCATTTGTTCTTTTCTCTGTCTATGATATTCTAAGTACTCTTCTGTAGCATTTGTTCTTTTCTCTGTCTATGATATTCTAAGTACTCTTCTGTAGCATTTGTTCTTTTCTCTGTCTATGATATTCTAAGTACTCTTCTGTAGCATTTGTTCTTTTCTCTGTCTATGATATTCTAAGTACTCTTCTGTAGCATTTGTTCTTTCTCTGTCTATGATATTCTAAGTACTCTTCTGTAGCATTTGTTCTTTTCTCTGTCCATGATATTCTAAGTACTCTTCTGTAGCATTTGTTCTTTTCTCTGTCTATGATATTCTAAGTAATCTTCTGTAGCATTTGTTCTTTTCTCTGTCTATGATATTCTAAGTACTCTTCTGTAGCATTTGTTCTTTTCTCTGTCTATGATATTCTAAGTACTCTTCTGTAGCATTTGTTCTTTTCTCTGTCTATGATATTCTAAGTACTCTTCTGTAGCATTTGTTCTTTTCTCTGTCTATGATATTCTAAGTACTCTTCTGTAGCATTTGTTCTTTTCTCTGTCTATGATATTCTAAGTACTCTTCTGTAGCATTTGTTCTTTTCTCTGTCATGATATTCTAAGTACTCTTCTGTAGCATTTGTTCTTTTCTCTGTCTATGATATTCTAAGTACTCTTCTGTAGCATTTGTTCTTTTCTCTGTCTATGATATTCTAAGTACTCTTCTGTAGCATTTGTTCTTTCTCTGTCTATGATATTCTAAGTACTCTTCTGTAGCATTTGTTCTTTTCTCTGTCTATGATATTCTAAGTACTCTTCTGTAGCATTTGTTCTTTTCTCTGTCTATGATATTCTAAGTACTCTTCTGTAGCATTTGTTCTTTTCTCTGTCTATGATATTCTAAGTACTCTTCTGTAGCATGTGTTCTTTTCTCTGTCTATGATATTCTAAGTACTCTTCTGTAGCATTTGTTCTTTTCTCTGTTTATGATATTCTAAGTACTCTTCTGTAGCATTTGTTCTTTTCTCTGTCTATGATATTCTAAGTACTCTTCTGTAGCATTTGTTCTTTTCTCTGTTTATGATATTCTAAGTACACTTCTGTAGCATTTGTTCTTTTCTCTGTCTATGATATTCTAAGTACTCTTCTGTAGCATTTGTTATTTTCTCTGTCTATGATATTCTAATACTCTTCTGTAGCATGTTGTTCTTTTCTCTGTCTATGATATTACTAAGTCTCTTCTGTACATTTGTTCTTTTCTCTGTCTATGATATTCTAAGTACTCTTCTGTAGCATTTGTTCTTTTCTCTGTCTATGATATTCTAAGTACTCTTCTGTAGCATTTGTTCTTTTCTCTGTCTATGATATTCTAAGTACTCTTCTGTAGCATTTGTTCTTTTCTCTGTCATGATATTCTAAGTACTCTTCTGTAGCATGTGTTCTTTTCTCTGTCTATGATATTCTAAGTACTCTTCTGTAGCATTTGTTCTTTTCTCTGTCTATGATATTCTAAGTACTTTTCTGTAGCATTTGTTCTTTTCTCTGTCTATGATATTCTAAGTACTCTTCTGTAGCATTTGTTCTTTTCTCTGTCTATGATATTCTAAGTACTCTTCTGTAGCATTTGTTCTTTTTCTGTCCATGATATTCTAAGTACTCTTCTGTAGCATTTGTTCTTTTCTCTGTCCATGATATTCTAAGTACTCTTCTGTAGCATTTGTTCTTTTCTCTGTCCATGATATTCTAAGTACTCTTCTGTAGCATTTGTTCTTTTCTCTGTCCATGATATTCTAAGTACTCTTCTGTAGCATTTGTTCTTTTCTCTGTCTATGATATTCTAAGTACTCTTCTGTAGCATTTGTTCTTTTCTCTGTCCATGATATTCTAAGTACTCTTCTGTAGCATTTGTTCTTTTCTCTGTCCATGATATTCTAAGTACTCTTCTGTAGCATTTGTTCTTTTCTCTGTCCATGATATTCTAAGTACTCTTCTGTAGCATTTGTTCTTTTCTCTGTCCATGATATTCTAAGTACTCTTCTGTAGCATTTGTTCTTTTCTCTGTCCATGATATTCTAAGTACTCTTCTGTAGCATTTGTTCTTTTTCTTCCATGTTTCAAGTATCTTCTGAGCATTTGCTATTCGCAATATCTTCTTAGCATGGTTGTCAATTTTCCATGTCTCACAACCATATGTTGTCAATGTTCCATGTCTCACAACCATATGTTGTCAATGGTCCATGTCTCACAACCATATGTTGTCAATTTTCCATGTCTCACAACCATATGTTGTCAATGTTCCATGTCTCACAACCATATGTTGTCAATGGTCCATGTCTCACAACCATATGTTGTCAATGGTCCATGTCTCACAACCATATGTTGTCAATGTTCCATGTCTCACAACCATATGTTGTCAATGGTCCATGTCTCACAACCATATGTTGTCAATGGTCCATGTCTCACAACCATATATTGTCAAGGGGAAAACGCAGGCTCTTGTACACTTAAATTTTGTTCTTATGTCAGTTCCCTTTCATAGGTTAGTTAATCCTTTTAATTTTTGCAAAGCAATACTAAGCCTTCTTTTAATTTCTTCTATAACGTTCCCGTCAATGACTCAGCAATGACCCGTCAATGACTCACAAGGTACTGACAGCTGTCGACTCGTTTTATTTTATGACCGACAACCGACACAATAACTTCAACATATTTAATAAAATTATGAATTCAAGCCTAACATTTGTTATAATTTGTGAAATCATCCAGCTTCTGCCCTGATTATAATGTATTGTATTGTAATGTTATTGTTCTATAATATTAATATTATTGTTCTATAATATTAATATTATTGTTCTATAATATTATTATTATTGTTCTATAATGTTATTACTTCTTAACGGTGAGGTCTATTTTTATCTTTTGTAAAAATCCCACGGAAACGAATTTGCTTCCAAACTTGCCCACCGTGGGGTTTGAACGAGGTACGCTTGGGTGTGTGATCGAGCTTACTACCACTTGAGCTACAGACGCCCACAGTGTATGTATACAAGAAGTTAATATTGATCATAAAGCAATGGCACACTACTGAACGTATAAGTGGTGCCTAGAAAATGAACAACTCGTTTACTGTGGTTTATGGCGACGATGGCCTGTAAAGGATATGCCCCGATTTTTATTTGATTCAATAGCCCGTGAGGTGCCGCGGCCCACAAGGAAAGCAAAAAATAGTACCACTACAACCTGCAATGCATGTCGTAAAAGGCGACTGATGTAGACCCTAGGGATATTATCCTAGTAAATAAAAAGCGGCGCAGAAATCGGATGTTCGTCTACTTGTAGCCGCATAACTGGCACAATGTACAATCGCTCTTAGGCTCAGATCACATATAAATCACACAGAGTAGTTGACAAGTGGTCGATATTGAGTATTTGAAGAAGAAGACGAAGAAGAAGAGGACGATTTCATTGAATATTATTATTATTATTATTATTATTATTATTATTATTATTATTATTATTATTATTATTATTATTATTATTATTATTATTATTATTGTTCTGGTAAGTTATATGTTACATAAGACAGACATGTCAGTAATGTCCTTTGTGGAACTGAGATATCTCTCGCCTTTATTCCTTCTTCTTCCTACACTCCATATCGACCACTTGTTAACCACTCTGTGTGATTTGTATGTGATCTGAGCCTAAGAACGACTTACGGTTTGCTAGTTATGCGCCTACAAGTAGGCGATGCTTTCTGTGACGCCTTTTATTTACTAGTCTAGCTTCCCGAGACACCTACCTAAGTCGCCTCTTACGACATGCCTTGTAGATCGCAGTGTTACTATTCTTTCCTCCCCTTGAGAGCCTCGGCAACACACTAGTGTCTCTCTCGGCAAAGTTCGTTTGAGTTTCCCTATGGAGTCCTTTCTTTCTTGAACCCTTTGCCTCACACTTCAATGCCTGCTTTGTTATTCTTTGCCTCACACTTCAATGCCTGCTTTGATATTCTTTGCCTCACACTTCAATGCCTGCTTTGATATTCTTTGCCTCACACTTCAATGCCTGCTTTGATATTCTTTGCCTCACACTTCAATGCCTGCTTTGATATTCTTTGCCTCACACTTCAATGCCTGCTTTGATATTCTTTGCCTCACACTTCAATGCCTGCTTTGTTATTCTTTGCCTCACACTTCAATGCCTGCTTTGATATTTTTGCTCACACTTCAATGCCTGCTTTGATATTCTTTGCCCTCACACTTTCAATGCCTGCTTTGATATTCTTTGCTCTCACACCTCAATGCCTGCTTTGTATCTTTGCCTACCTTCAATGCCTGCTTTATTCTTTGCCTCCACTTCAATGCCTGCTTTGATATTCTTTGCCTTCCACTTAATGCCTGCTTTGATATTCTTTGCCTCACACTTCAATGCCTGCTTTGATATTCTTTGCCTCACACTTCAATGCCTGCTTTGATATTCTTTGCCTCACACTTCAATGCCTGCTTTGTTATTCTTTGCCTCACACTTCAATGCCTGCTTTGATATTCTTTGCCTCACACTTCAATGCCTGCTTTGATATTCTTTGCCTCACACTTCAATGCCTGCTTTGATATTCTTTGCCTCACACTTCAATGCCTGCTTTGTTATTCTTTGCCTCACACTTCAATGCCTGCTTTGTTATTCTTTGCCTCACACTTCAATGCCTGCTTTTTGATGCTTTAATCACTTCTACTCAGAATATGCCCAACATATCTCCTTCTATATAACAGTTGTTACCAGTAGTTGACCGGACATTGCTCTGAGTTCATCACTTCTCCTGAATTCGTCCCATTATATGTTCATTATTTTTCGTAAACATCTATGCACTCAACTTACTTAAAATATCTTGAGTCATTTTCAGTGGCGGCTCGTGGCCATTTTTGGTGGTGGGGCCAGACAAAAATTTCGGAAAAATCCTGGTTTTTAGGCTAGGTTTATATTTTAGTATTTACAATTATTTGTCTATTCTGCGAAGTTATTCCCCTTTACTATAATGATTTGACGCCGCATGCGCAAATAACAAACGGGACAACGTTGCGCCAGGGTAAGTGAGCTGGCACTGATCAAGACCCTACTCCACCACCTCTCGTGGTGACCCTGGAAATAGACAAAAGATCATGTCTGGCTAAGTGGGTAAGGATCGAGAAAGAGCTACTCTGGTATAGGTAATAAAGCAAACGCAGACACGCCTCTTGGGTTCTAAATATTAGGGAATGCACGCATCTTCTGCCGATGTCTAATGAAAAAGTTGCATAAATGCAAAGCAAATGTAAGAAGTAACAACGTACGAGTCGCGTGCAAGCGTATACTCTCCTCCTGAATCAATGGTCAACCATAATTGTCAGCTCTCATTGCAAGAAGACGGACACTCTCCCCCGCACTATAGGCAAAATAGTGAAAACTCATAATTTTATGGTTCAACAACAACTAAAATATATACCATATAACAGGTACAATAGAGATCCTACAACCTTGACCACAGTCCTTCACTTAAATACAAACAATACCATATAACTAAGGTACAATAGAGATCCTTATAACCTACCGTTGACACAGTCCTTCACCGTGAAATACAAACAATACCATAACTAAGGTCAATAGATCCTACAACCACTTGACACAGTCCTTCACCGTGAAATAGCAACAATACCATATAACTAAGGTACAAGATCCTACAACTGACCAATCCTTCACCGTGAAATAGCAAACAATACCATAACTAAGGTACAAGAGATCCTACAACCTTGACACAGTCCTTCACCAGAAATAAAACAATACCATATAACTAAGGTACAAAGAGATCCTACAACCTTGACCACAGTCCTTCACCGTGAAATAGCAAACAATACCATATAACTAAGGTACAAAGAGATCCCTACAACCTACCGTTGACCACAGTCCTTCACCATGAAATAGCAAACAATACCATATAACTAAGGTACAAAAGAGATCCCTACAACCCACCGTTGACCACAGTCCTTCACCATGAAATAGCAAACAATACCATATAACTAAGGTACAAAAGAGATCCCTACAACCTTGACCACAGTCCTTCACCGTGAAATAGCAAACAATACCATATAACTAAGGTACAAAAGAGATCCCTACCGTTGACCACAGTCCTTCACCATGAAATAGCAAACAATACCATATAACTAAGGTACAAAAGAGATCCCTACAACCTTGACCACAGTCCTTCACCATGAAATAGCAAACAATACCATATAACTAAGGTACAAAAGAGATCCCTACAACCTTGACCACAGTCCTTCACCGTGAAATAGCAAACAATACCATATAACTAAGGTACAAAAGAGATCCCTACAACCTTGACCACAGTCCTTCACCGTGAAATAGCAAACAATACCATATAACTAAGGTACAAAAGATCCCTACAACCACCGTTGACCACAGTCCTTCACCATGAAATAGCAAACAATACCATATAACTAAGGTACAAAAGAGATCCCTACAACCTTGACCACAGTCCTTCACCGTGAAATAGCAAACAATACCATATAACTAAGGTACAAAAGAGATCCCTACAACCTTGACCACAGTCCTTCACCATGAAATAGCAAACAATACCATATAACTAAGGTACAAAAGAGATCCCTACAACCTTGACCACAGTCCTTCACCATGAAATAGCAAACAATACCATATAACTAAGGTACAAAAGAGATCCCTACAACCTTGACCACAGTCCTTCACCATGAAATAGCAAACAATACCATATAACTAAGGTACAAACGAGATCCCTACAACCTTGACCACAGTCCTTCACTATGAAATAGCAAACAATACCATATAACTAAGGTACAAAGAGATCCTTACACCTTGACCACAGTCCTTCACATGAAATAGAAACAATACCATATAACTAAGGTACAAAGAGATCCTATAACCTTGACCACAGTCCTTCACCATGAAATAGCAAACAATACCATATAACTAAGGTACAAAAGAGATTCCTACAACCTACCGTTGACCACAGTCCTTCACCATGAAATAGCAAACAATACCATATAACTAAGGTACAAAAGAGATCCTTACAACCTTGACCACAGTCCTTCACCATGAAATAGCAAACAATACCATATAACTAAGTACAAAAGATCCTACAACCTACCGTTGACCACAGTCCTTCACCGTGAAATAGTAAACAATAAAAACAAAAAACATTTTGCTTTTCTTCACTGACAGTTAACCACGATTTTTTCCTAAACCATTTATTATTGAAAGTCCTATTTTTCTTGCCATCTTGTTGAACATATAAAAAGCTATTTGGCTGATGTGCACCTAACCGTTTAATTTCAAGCTTTTCTTCTATCTTTAACGAAGGAAACGGATTTCGCAATAAATAATCCACTTGATTCATTTTGAATTTCGAGTAAGAAACAACTTCAAAAGTAGGTCACAGCTTGTCAATCGCAAACGAGTGTGCGTTGTAGAAGACATATGTATATTGAATACGAAACGGACGATTACCGTTAACGATTATAATAATAGTTAGTTACATATTTCTATTAATGCATATCGTTTTTAACTATTTTATATATAATTTGTGATTCAATCGATAATTATACAAAGTACTATTTAATCAAGAGTCGTCGTTTAACTGTTAATTAGTTGATCGCGTAGGAATTTAGCTTCCGGTGAATAAAATGACATTAATTGTTTTGGCAATTATTATTAAACGTAGCGATCGAAGGTCAGAGGTAGCAATGTTACATCGTCAGTAGAGAATTTTAAAACGACCCGATAAAACATAGTGCGCTGATATATACGTCAAGTATAGAGAGAAGTGAATTTGAGACCGTTATAATAGTTTTTTTTATAATAATATTTATATATTATTATGATTGTTATATTATTATGATATAATATTTATATTTTAGTGTTAAATATTCAACTTTCAAAGCTAATCAGTGTCAAGTTAACTATAATAATTACGAACAAAATTTGTTTTTCAAATAAGTACACGTTAATTATTTTTGGATTGGTATGCCTGTTTTTACTGTCCCCTAATGACCATGGGTGCATACTAATTGGAGGAAAAATATGTTGAATTTTAGATTTCAGAATGTGTGTGATATTTTAGCGCTATATATCAACTTTCAAAGCTAATCAGTATCCTGTTAAAGTAATAATTATAAACAAATAATGCCTGAAATAATAAGTACAAGTTACTCAATATTTTTGGTGGGGTCTGGTCCACTGGCCTTAATGACGAGCCGCCCTTGGTCATTTTCCAACTCTCACTGGCATGTATTAGGATTGATAAAATATATCTATTTTTTAATATTAACGATTTTTTAACTTCTTGGTTTTTTTTTTATACATCTGAATGATTATCAGCATTTTTGATGATTTTTTTAAAATATGAATGATTTTTTTAATTATGGATGATTTTTAAATATTGAATGATTTTTTTAATATTGGATGATTGTTTAATGTTATGGATGATTTTGTACCTTACTGGATGATTTGTTAATATATGGATTATTTTTAATTATTTTGATGATTTCTCAACATCTGGATGATCTTTAAATTTAAGGATGATTTTCTAGTAGTCAAATATTTATCTAGAATTTGTAAAGTCTGTATTACATGTGGTTTGAACTAGTCTTTCGAAGATGAGTGGGCGAGGTATGAATACCCGACGACAGTGCACTGTTCACGGCGCTGTTGTTACTGTGCCGGTACCATCTCAACAAACTAATACATTTTGTTTTGTCCTTAGTAGAAAGAGGTGTACTACAACATGTGCTGCTGTGCAACGCAACATTTCGTCTGAGAATTATTTGACAGAAAATGTTGCGAAACTTTTTTCCGCTTGCACAGTAGATACCAAAATTTACAGCTGCATTCACCATCACCATGGTATCGGCTACAGCTGACAATCTGTAACAAGTATACAAACAAAATAAGATAAGTAGGGTTACGGTTGCAGCTGTAAATGTTCAACAATTGACAAACAATAAGTATAGTAACGATGCCAGCTGTAATGTTAACAGTTGGACAAACATTATAAGTATGTACGATGCGCTGTGAATGTGTAACAGTTGGACACGCAATATAAGTATGGTATCTGCTGCAGCTGTGAATGTGTAACAGTTGGACACGCAATATAAGTATGGTATCTGCTGCAGCTGTGAATCTGTAACAGTTGGATAAACAATTAAAAAAATAAGTACAGTATCGGCTACATAAACCATGAGAAAGCGAGATCAAACCCCGACATCTTCAAAACGTTTTTTTAACCATTGTCAACAACCTAGTCTGCACACTGCTTTAAAACTGCTGCTGCAAAGTCAAACTGTCTTTAATCCTGTCTGGACTAATTAAGTGATTGGTTGATTGATCGATCGATTTATTTATTGATATATTGATTAATTGATTGCTTGATTGAAGAATCAATATTGTACTTCCATGAATAGTCATGAGTGCTCTGATGTCTTATTTTACCCAGGAAGATCTCTCCGTCAGTGCGAGAGCACCGTAGCATCAAATATCGTCAGTGGAGAAATTTTGTGGATGGTAAGAATATATTTTAATTTCTATAACTTACTTTTGCAGGGGTAGCGACTTCATAGTTTGCTCTTTAACGATTGTCTACCAATGATCTATTAATTAATTAATTTGATTGATTGATTGATTGATTGATTGATTGATTGATTGATTGATTGATTGATTGAATGATTGATATAACCATCATCATTGCACTTCAGTACGTAATCTACTTTGAGATCAGGAAAAGCGTATAATCCAAAGGCTCCATATGAGACTCGAACCGATCGCTTTGGGAGCGTGAAGTGAATTCTATATCTTAGAACCCCTTACGAAAATCGGGGCATATCCTATACAGAACTTAGCCTTCAACCACAGTAAACGAGTCGTTGATTATATATGCACCATGTGTACGTTAAGTAGTTTGTCATTGCATTCTTAACGGTGGGGTCTATTTTTAATATTCGTAAAATTGCACTTACACAAATTTGTTACCAAACTGCATAGCGAGGAATTACTAGTCACATGGTAAAGCAAGCTTTCACGCAAAAATATGTCAGAAGCGCCATACCATGCATCATGACTAACGCCCAAATTCAAAGCGGGCGAACTCAGAAGAAGAAGAAGTTTCCAAACTGCCCGCCGCGAAGTTTGAACCAGGTACTCTTGAGTTGTGATAGAGTTCACTACCGCTGAAGCTACATACGCCCACAGAACCCCTTACACGTAAAGAAATCTCACACTTTCAGTCTATTATTGATATTACCTTCAGATACATTTATATTACCTTCAGATACATTTATATTACCTTCAGATACATTTATATTGTAATGTATACTTAATTAGCCAGTAGTCCGGCTTTGTGTCATCTTAACAAAATACTGCGAGCCGATATATCGGCTTAGAATGACGAAAGGGTTAAGCGACTGCATTAACTTATGCTCAAACTTCCACTTGTTTATCACACAACTACTATTAGGGAGCGGTTTCAATGGTAATGTGATTAAGTCGATTGCATCTTGTTTACTGAAGGTTGCTAGTTCAAATCCGGACTAAGACACTTGTGATTTCTTCACCAAATATCTAGGATTGTTGACGGATCTACAGAGTTCGTGCTTTGTGCAATGCTCTCGGCATATGGCATGCCATCTCTGCCGACAGGGACATGACCATACTGAGAAAACCCTATGAAGTCAATCGTTTGCTTTTAGAGTCTCTGGACAACTACTAATCAAATATCACATGATCAGAATGAATACATCGATGATTACCTATTACATTCGTCAGAACATTGTACAAATGCATCGATCCCACTGGTAAGAATAAAAGACACTGCTGACATTAGCTCACATACGAAGAATACACCAGTCATGCATATCACCATAGCCGTCAGCTTCTTCTCGTTTCGGTTGGTTCTCTGCGAAAATATTCATTTTGTCAATTAATATGATCAGAGTCAGTATCAGAAAAGTCAGATAGATCAGAGTCAGTAGCATGTTCAATATTAATATGTCAGAGTCAGTATCAGAGTCAGTATCAGAGTCAGTAGCATGTTCATTATTAATATGTCAGAGTCAGTATCAGAGTCAGTATCGTGCTCAATATTAATATATCTGAGTCAACAGTATGTTGAAAGTATCAAATTCAAATAGCTCATCTAACATCTAAATGTCAGTCATGCAAAGTGCCAATCTTCGAGCAATAGTACCTCTGACTCTGAATAGTGTACTATTACCTCACTGTTTCTCTTTATTTTCTCATTTATCCCTCTCGGCTTCCTGTGGAGCATAGACCCCTAACTGTGGTTCTCCATTTGCCCGATCACTGTCTGTTTTCTTAATGCTTCATGGGTTTAGTTAGTGTGCTATTACCTGACCCTCGTGAGAGTACTATTACCTTCCAACGATTAGTTCACTGTTACTTGAGTATAATTAGTGTACTATTCGCAGTGGCGGCTCGTCATTAATGGCCAGTGGGGTGGTGCTCCATCAAAAATAATGTGTAACGTGTATTTTTTTAATTCATAAACTATTTATTCATAATTATTACTTTAACGTGATACTGATTATCTTTGAAAGTTGAATATATAACACTAACATATTATATACAGTCTGAAATTCAATATCTTTCCTCCCTACTTAGTAAACTACACGCACTTTCAGATGACTATTTTGTTAAGGCCAGTAGAAATGGGATCTATTTAGAACGTCTGTTAATATGACTTCTGACCTATCTCGACTGGTTATTTAGCAGACAAATATGTGATTTTATTCATTCAGTAGAGATATTCTTACACGGCCAAGCCAGTGCATAGTTAAACGGTGTCATTGCTCTAAAATTGAGTCCGGTGCGTAAATACCAAAATATATATATATATATATATATATAAATAATAGAAAATAATAGAAATAAGTAACTAACCGTTATAAAATATGTTACGCTAATCGTCCTCTCCATCAATATACATTTGTATACGACAATGTACGTTCTTGTAAAGGGGGAATAACTACCCGGAATAGACAAATAATAGTAAATACTAAAATATAACATAACCCAAAACCATGATTTTTTCCGAAAACCCTTGTTTCTCCCCACTAACAACAATGACTACGCGCCGCCACTGACTAATAGATATCTGACTCTCATCACTAAGTTTACACAAGTTTTCTTTACTTACAATACAGTCTACCGATGCCTACCTGCGTCGCATCAAGTTTTTTTTTTCCGATCCAGATGTACTTGAGCTTTCAGCTCTTCGGCTCGGTACCATGGACATCGTAACCCTTCGGCTCGGTGCCACGAACTCCGCAAATCTGGGGAACCTGTGGCTTTCTGCCAGCCCGCGGAATTGAACCCGTACTTTAGAGGGCTAGTCACCCTTAGTCCAACGCGCTACGAACATGCTGGGCAGGCGGGCGTCACATCAAGTATAGAATTTCTACCTAACAAAGCACAATACAGTCTACCGATCAGTGGTGGCTCGTGTTGGCTTTTGTTGGTGGGGCCAGACACACATTTTTGGAATAATCATGGTGTTTGGTAATGTTATATTTTAATCTATTAAATAATAAATACCCGTTACAGATTATTTTTGGTGGGCCCGGCCCCACTGGCCCTTAATGACGAGCCGCCACTGCTACCGATACCTACCTGCGTGGCATCAAGTATAGAGCTTCTACCTAACCAAAGCACTCTCAGAAGTAAGGTGTTAAATGTGATTAGTAACAGGAAGGGAATCAGAAAGTTGACAATCAGCTTCAACCAGGTCATGTGCACGCGCATAAAGTAGTAGCTGGATCCAAACTCACTTCTGTGGAAGAACAAAGTAAATGTTCACTTCTGTGGGAAGAACAAAGTAAATGTTCATCTTGAAAACAGTAAATGTTCACTTCTGTAGAACAACAAAGTAAATGTTCACTTCTGTGGAAGAACAAAGTAAATGTTCACTTCTGTGGAAGAACAAAGTAAATGTTCAATTCTGTAGAACAACAAAGTAAATGTTCACTTCTGTGGAAGAACAAAGTAAATGTTCAATTCTGTAGAACAACAAAGCAAATGCTCTGTGAACAACAAATAAATGTTACTTCTAGAAGAACAAAGTAAATGTTCACTTCTGTGGAAGAACAAAGCAAATGTTCACTTCTGTAGAACAAAGCAAATGTTCACTTCTGTGGAACAACAAAGCAAATGTTCACTTCTGTGAAGAACAAAGTAAATGTACTTCACTTACTGTAGAACAATTCAAGCAAATGTTCACTTCTGTGGAAGAACAAAGTAAATGTTCACTTCTGTGGAACAACAAAGCAAATGTTCACTTTTATGGCAGATAAATATTAACTCTTTCACACTTCTGAACCGATATATTGGCTCACAGTATTTTTTAATATAACGCAAAGCCAGTATGCTGGCTAAATTATCATACATCTGTTATCTGTTATATGTATAAAAATGAATGTTTGTCTGTTTGTTTGTTTGTGATTTATAGACTCGGAAACTACTGAACAGATTTAGCTGAAATTTACAGGATATGTTTGTTTTGATGTCGGGATGCTACCTGTCATAATTTGAAATAGGTAGCGCTGACAATTTTAGAAACAAATCTAAAAACCAGAAAACAGCAATTTCATTGAGTTTATAAATTAGTTTACAATTTGCCATCAACGTTTCCGGAAGTCTACGGTATAAGCATTAATATATACACAAGATTCGAAGACGTATGTTTTAAAACTATGGAAACCTCGTTCTCTTTCATAGCATACAATAATCGTTTCAAGTCAATTTTACAAACAAGCTGAAGTTAAAATATGCAATCCAGGTTTGTTTCTTCATAGGATTTCGAATCATTTCGAATCATGATAAGTGATACTCCAAATCATATTTTAATTTGTTGCCAACTATTCCATCAATGTTTGTTAGCTATAACTATTCCATCAATGTTTGTTAGCTATAACTTTTCCATCAATGTTTGTTAGCTATAACTATTCCATCAATGTTTGTTAGCTATAACTATTCCATCAATGTTTGTTAGCTATGACTATTCCATCAATGTTTGTTAGCTATGACTATGTTTGCAAAAATTGACTGCGAATGATTGTTCTATAATATATTCGATTAAACCAAACAAAACTACAATCAGAAGAATACGCTCATTTGAAGCAAGCTATTGCTATTGCTATAAATGACTAAAGATATAGAAAGCAAGTTGAATGCATTTGAAAATAGATGTCTGCGAAAAATAATGAATATAAAATGGAACGAATTCAGAAGAAGTGATGAAATCAGAGACATGTCTGGTCAACCGCTAGTGACAACTGTTATAAGAAAGAGATGGAGATATGTTGGGCACACCTTGAGGAGAAATGATCAACGAATATCAAAGCAGGCATTGAAGTGGGATGCAAAGGGTTCAAGAAAGAGAGGTCGACCTAAAGAGACCCTGAAACGAACTTTGCTGAGAGAGACAGGAAATATCGGTCTCAGTTCCATGGAGGAGATTGTGCGAGTTGCCCAGGATAGAGCGGTATGGAGAAATTACTTGCAGACCCTATGTAACGTATAACGGTACGAGAGAAATTATTATTATTACTATTATTATTATAGATGGCGAGGCAAACAACTATGGCAAGATGATTATTTTGCCATAACATTTACCGGAGGTCCACGTTATATGCATGAATATTACCCAATATTCGATTACATATGTTCGAAACTATTGAGAATCTGGTCTCTTCATAACATTTACATGTAACACGAAATGGAAAGAAATATGAGATGAATTACTACCTGGACAGTCACATTTGGATAAACATGATCTAATTGCACGTGTGTTTCGTCAAAAGTTAATTAAATTCATGCAACTTATAACGAAGGGAGAGATCTTTGGTCTTGTGAGATGTTGGGTGTCTTCAACAGAATGGCAGAAACAGCGTTTGCCACATGACTATTTATTATTTTGTAACTCAATCCATAACATTGACCACTATAATGGCGTGGAGTGGGAAATGCAACTGCATCTAACGATGAAATTAAGCAATATCAACTGGGACGCTACATTAGTAGCAATGAAGCAGTAAGGCGCATTTTATTATTTCCAATCTATGAACGACATCCAACAGTTGTTCATTTGGCAGTGCACCTTGAACATGGACAGCGCGTGTACTTCACAACAGAAAATGCACGTGCACGAGCATTGTTACCATCGCCAACAACGTTAACTGCATTTTTCTCATTGTGTAGCGAGTTTCCATTAAATTCAATTTCTGTTGGAGACGTAGCAACGCGCGCAGGGTACAGCTAGTTGTAAAATAAATGACAGAAGGAAAGGCTTAAGAGTTCAATCTGACATCAACCATCTTTTTAATTGTTGGTAAAATTATATCCATCAATATTACTATACGAGACTTCGCCAGTATTGATATATACAACATCAGTATTTGTGCTTTTTGACACAGTCTTTGCAGGGGCGTGCCATTTCTGTTGAGAAAGACAGAGCCAAATGGGGAAACCTGATGTAATAAAATCCATCCTTCGTCTTTACTCTCTTTTGTTAACGTTGATAAATATGTTGATAAATACGTTGATAAATACGTTGATAAATACGTTGATAAATACGTTGATAAATACGAAATCTTCAACATTCGATATTACCAACATTCATATAAATATAACCAACATTTATATATACAACATTTCCATCCTTATACATCACCAACATTGCTATATACAACATCCCCATCATTGCTATATACAACATCCCCATCATTGCTATATACAACATCACCAACATTGCATTATACAACATCCCCATTATTGCTAAATACAACATCACCAACATGCAATATACAATCTTACCAACATTGCAATATACAATCTTACCAACATTGCAATATACAATCTTACCAACATTGCTATATTCACAAACAATGATTTACAACATTACCATCATTTAGAAACACGATATTACAAACCTTGCTACATACATTTCTATGGCTGTTGCAGCGGAGGACGGTACACGCATGACAAGCCCAGTGTGCCTTGAGGTTGATCGCATAACATAATATATATATACTTTCCCTTCCGAGGCAACTACCTCACACCCTCCCCTCCCCCCAAGGCATTATGGTTTTCAGGGCCGTTCTCTGCTATGATACAGGGAGGCGGCCGCATCAGTCGGAACCGTAAGGGGGCGGCATACAGGGAGGCGGCCGCATCACGCGAGACCGCAAGGGGGCGGCATAAGCAGCGATATCAAAATTACAATTAAAGGTTATTTTAAAGAAAAAACTTTTAAAGGGCGGCATTTTCAAGACTTGCATCATACTGAGAAAATATACCGCACGACCCTGATGGGTTTTGTGTATATATGGCACGACATCTGCAATTCACTGTGCTAATGGAAACCAAAATAAGATTCTCTAGTAA
This sequence comes from Arion vulgaris, assembly GCA_020796225.1. Taxonomy (NCBI): domain Eukaryota; kingdom Metazoa; phylum Mollusca; class Gastropoda; order Stylommatophora; family Arionidae; genus Arion; species Arion vulgaris. The sequence goes on along the minus strand of CM036754.1, from coordinate 86,544,080 downwards.
TAACGAGAGATATACAACAATTCTGTCCTTCATTTAATCACGCATAATGTGGACCTTAGAAATAACAGAGGCGACGAAAAAAAACACTGTATATGAAGAGAACACAAAAGCATATTCTAGAAATCTATTCACATTCTGACGCTGTCAGACAATAGCATGTTCTAGAAATCTATTCACATTCTGACGCTGTCAGACAAAAGCATGTTCTAGAAATCTATTCACATTCTGACGCTGTCAGACAAAAAAGCACTAGTTCTAGAAATCTATTCATATTCTGACGCTTAGCTCAGACAAATAGCATATTCTAGAAATCTATTCATATTCTGACGCTGTCAGACAAAAGCATATTCTAGAAATCTATTCATATTCTGACGCTGTCAGACAAAAGCATATTCTAGAAATCTTTCAATTCTGACGCTGTCAGACAAGCATTTCTGAAATCTATTCAATTCTGACGCTGTCAGACAAAAGCATGTTCTAGAAATCTATTCATATTCTGACGTGCAAAAGCATTCGAATCATTCATTGACGCAAAAGCATATTCTAGAAATCTATTCATATTCTGACGCTGTCAGACAATAGCATGTTCTAGAAATCTATTCACATTCTGACGCTGTCAGACAAAAGCATATTCTATAAATCTATTCATATTCTGACGCTGTAAGACAATAGCATGTTCTAGAAATCTATTCATATTCTGACGCTGTCAGACCAAACAGGATTAGAAAAGAAAAGAAGAAGAAGATTTAGTCTACGAAACGTTGGTTATACAGTGTACCTGATAAGCTTGAGATTCTCCGTCTTCGTAGCATTGTTCCACTCCTTCGTACATCTGAAAGCCATGAGCAGGGGTGTGTGGAAGAATACAGCCATCAACACAACGACCACTACAGCCAGCTTGACATATGTGGGTCTTTGGAGACAAATATAATAAGTTTACCAGAGACACTGACAGTAGTTGTGTACACATCAGAGGTCTTAATATTTCGATTGTTTGATCGATTGATTGATTTATTGTTTGTTTGATTTATTGATTGATTGATTGAATTATTTATTGTTTGTTTGATTTATTGTTTGTTTGATTGAATTATTTATTGTTTGTTGATAGAACCATGATCACCAATGCATTAAGGTGAATAACCATGTGTGAGACTATCTTTTTCTTACACGGGAAGATCTCAGCGACAGTGCACCAGCTCCGTATCAACATAAAATGTTTTGAATGTAATTGTGAAGATAGTAAATATGTGTTGGAATTTTTTTATTGATATGGATTATTTTGTCCAAACAGAAGGTAGATAACCAACTCTTGAACTCCACTTTCAGTCCCCGTGGTACCACATAGCTGTGCTGCTGAAAAGATACTATTTTCCTCTGCTTGTTTGATCAGACTGTACAAAATGTGACAACCCACTTCGCACCTATTTTCTCCAGGTGTAGCTGTCTTTGTCGATCGTTACCCATATGTATGTGTTTATTTCAAGAATCTTCCAACCTTTCCTACACATATCCTAACAAAGTATATGTGGTCTCCCAGTCGGTATCTTCCCAGAGTATAGTTCTCCGCACTTAAACTTCTGGTAAACATATGTGGAGATATTTACAGTGTGATACTTTTGACCGCTAGGCTACGCACCTGATACCCATTTTTATTGGCTCATCAATCGGAAGGTCTCTAGCCTTAATATTTCCTGTTAATTCTATCATTTTATGCAATATTTGTCTTCAGATAACACGTGCTTGGAGACAGCCGTATGCTAGTATCAATTTCGTGTCATTCTTAGTTCAAATTATGTTTTAGTCTATTTACTTTTCTGAGTCGGTATTTGTTATCTTGTTGTAGCCCAATGGTCGAAACAACGAGATCTATTAATTTTCATATTTAACCAGTTATTTTTCCTAACTTGTGTAATATTGTAATTTTCATATTTAATCAGTTATTTTTCCTAGCTTGTGTAATATTGTAATTTACGTGTGTATTTTTTTTTGGGTCGATGCCGCCTATTTACTTAGAAGTACCGCAGCCTCCCCACGGTTTTCTCCAGATCTAATCTGAACCGATCTGACCACCTTATATTTGTAGAGTTTCGTATATTGTCTTCTTCATAAAGGTGGACCTTGGGAATTCGACGATTCTCAGTGCATGATCTGTGGCCCAACCATCAGATACGTCTCTGCTTGTGAACAGTAAACATAGTGGAAATTCGACGATTCTCAGTGCATGATCTGTGGCCCAACCATCAGATACGTCTCTGCTTGTGAACAGAAAACATAGTGGGAATTTATGCTTTCTGATTTCCAGATAACACTGAAGTCAATGTAGCTGAGATCGAATTCCTTGTCATATCGGAGACGGAATTCCTTGTCATATCGGAGACGGAAGATAAACAGAGGTCCTTGTTCAAGTTGAGGACGTAACAAAATTATTTTGGTTAACATCGGTAGAGTAGACTGGAACGATGCTGCCTTGTCAAAATTTTACCCTTTCCCCGCCCCACAAAAAAGAGATTAAATAAATTCATACAAAATGTCCACCAACTTCCAAAACTACATCGGAGACTATCGCCGGTGCTACAGTTCATGCACTGCCGCTGAATCTTCTGTAAGAAAGAGATCGGAGCAGCCATGTTTATTCACGAAAGTGCAATGATGATAGTCCTATCAATCAATCAATATTTTCTGAAGCAGCCTATTTGGTCCAACAACAAGAACTAAAGCTTCCCACTCATAACCGGCTAAATAAGACAATAACCAGATAGTTAATTCTTACCTACATATTATGTGAGCTGACAGAGGCCAGGCGACCACGACGCAGCGTTCTAGTGTTATAACCACAACCAGAAAGGTACTACTTGTCCAGGCAATATGAGGAATTGCGTAAGTCACACTGATGAAAGAGTGGGAACGTGTTGTATCATCTTGTCAAGTTGTCTATAAATGTGTTGTATCATCTTGTCAAGTTATCTATAAATGTGTTGTATCATCTTGTCAAGTTATCTATAAATGTGTTGTATCATCTTGTCAAGTTGTCTATAAATGTGTTGTATCATCTTGTCAAGTTATCTATAAATGTGTTGTATCATCTTGTCAAGTTATCTATAAATGTGTTGTATCATCTTGTCAAGTTATCTATAAATGTGTTGTATCATCTTGTCAAGTTGTCTATAAATGTGTTGTATCATCTTGTCAAGTTATCTATGAATGTGTTGTATCATCTTGTCAAGTTGTCTATGACAATACATATATTTTATATAAATGACAACAACACCAACGTGTAATTTATATAAATAATGACTCACCAATATAAAAATTATATAAATAATCACTCACCAAATAAAAGTTATATAAATGATGACTCACCAATATAAAAGTTATATAAATGATGACTCACCAATATAAAAGTTATATAAATGATGACTCACCAATATAAAAGTTATATAAATGATCATCATCAAGGTGCGTATCCTTTATAGGACGTTGCTCTCTTTGCAGCACATCTGAAATTCACTCTGTCTCTAGTCAGCTCACCCACTTCGTCGATGGTCATGTTCATGGTTTCTTTAATATCTTGTAGCCATCTTCTTCTTGGTCTGCTCTGCGTCCTGGGACCCTGCCCTCTAGAATTGTTCTTTCCAGGTCATCGTGACGCTTGATGTGACCAAAGTATGTAATTTTTCTGTATAGTATGTTGTTTATCAGCAAATTCTCTTTAACATTTAGTTCTTTCAGGACATCAGTGTTCTTTCTTTTTCTGTCCATGGTATTCGTATGATCTTTCTGTAGCATTTAGTTTCGAAGGACTGGATTTTCGTTCTTAATTTCTGTGTAAAAGTCCATGATTCACAACCATAAGTAGCCACTGGACAATGCATGTATCAATATTTTTAATTTTAGCATTTTGCTGGTGCTTTGCCACATGTTCTTCATTGTGTTTAACTTCTTGATTGCTATTACCAATCTTCTTGAGATCTCTTTGGAGCAGTCACTGTTATTGTTAATTATTGAGCCCAGATATTCGTAGCTCTCTACACATTGGAGTTCTTCATTGTTTACTTGGATGTTAGGTGAGACTTTTGTTTTGTCAGTTGACATGATTTTTGTTTTTGTGTATTCAAATATAGATGTTGGTCTTCACTATGTTTCTTGGTCGTCATAATTAGGTTTTCCAAACCTTCTTTGCTGGTGGATAATAATACTGTATCGTCTGCGTATCTAAGCATTTGCCGCCTATAGTGAGAGGGTCATAATTCACATAGTTGGCATCGTCTTTTACATTCCTCATGATGTTCTCCGCATATATGTTGAATAAGTATGGTGACAAAATACATCCCTGTCGTACCCCTTTTGAATCTCGAACCATTCAGGTATTTCACCTCCTATTTTAATGGTTGCCTGTTGTTCGTGGTATAGAGATCCTATGAGTGTGTGTTGGAAAGTGAATGTCTTTCATGATGTTCCACATTTTCTGGAGTTGTATATGGTCAAAAGCCTTGCTATAGTATATAAATGATAAGTTAGTAATATGTGAAATATATAAAATAGCAACTCACCAATAAATAGGTTTGATGAATGTTAGGTAAGATCCAGAGATAAGACCACCTTGTGAGATGTAGGATAAGTTCTCCAGGAACAGCTGAAAGACCAGGTATATTGTGTCACACACTTCCAGACAGATGAGCAGACAAGGAGCCCAAGATCTGGTTTGTGAGGTCCTGCAAGACAATATGAAAAACGTGAAGGTAAATCCTTGTGAACCCTTGAATGACATTGAGAAACAAAGAATGAAGTGGTTCGACCACTTAATAAGAATGCAACCAACCTCCACTGTATACATAGATTTCTACAGTAGAACATCAAGAAAGAAGGCAAGAGGAAGACCACAAAAAAGATGGTTGGATGGCGAGGCAGAATCTCGTCAAAAAGCATATATAACTATCACCCAAGTCACCAGAGCAGAGCAAGACAAAAACAGAAAACTACAGAAAACTACGACACTGGGCAACAACTCGGTAACAGTGTGATGACACTGGACAACAACTCGGTAACAGTGTGACGACACTGGGCAACAACTCGGTAACAGTGTGACGACACTGGGCAACAACTCAGTAACAGTGTGACGACACTGGACAACAACTCGGTAACAGTGTGACGACACTGGGCAACAACTCGGTAACAGTGTGACGACACTGGGCAACAACTCAGTAACAGTGTGACGACACTGGGCAACAACTCAGTAACAGTGTGACGACACTGGGCAACAACTCAGTAACAGTGTGACGACACTGGGCAACAACTCGGTAACAGTGTGACGACAAAAAAAATCAAAAATACCTATTCCCCATGTCACTATAGAAGATCAAGGCAAAAACAGAAGAGCACAACACTGGGCAACAACCTGGTAATAGTGTAACGACAAAAGAAGAAGAAATGAAAAGCTTGGTCTGATTCGTCGTATTTTTATAAATGAAGTCAAGTAAGGAACTCTCGTTGTGTAGGGCCTTTATAGACGGTCAATTGGCAAGTGTTTCACTGTGACATCTTATGAGTTTTTGCTTGTCTCTCTTGTCTTTCAGCTCATCCCTAAGTCTCTCTACAAAAGATTATGCATCTTTGTGCAATGTTGTTTTCCATATATCTCGATCATCAGCCAGTTGCTCCCATTTGTTGGAACCGATAGAAAAGTTATTCATTGAGGCCTTGCAGACATTTTTATATCTGAGCATTGGTCTGCCTTGGTGCCTCTTGCCCTCCGAAAGTACACAGAACATTTGTTTTGGAATGCGGCCATTGTATATTCTTCGCACATGCCTAGCCATCTACGTCTTCTACTGCTGAGCATGTCCATGATGGAAGGCAAGTTTGCACATTGTCTCTAGCCATCTAAGTCTTCTACTGCTGCGATGCATGATGAACAATTGCCATTGTCTCTAGCCTCTGCTTGTACAGTGCACCCTATGAAGCAAGTTTGCACATTGTCTCTAGCCATCTAAGTCTTGTACAGCTGAGCATGCCCATGATGGAAGGCAAGTTTGCACATTGTCTCTAGCCATCTAAGTCTTCTACAGCTGAGCATGCCCATGATGGAAGGCAAGTTTGCACATTGTCTCTAGCCATCTAAGTCTTGTACAGCTGAGCATGCCCATGATGGAAGGCAAGTTTGCACATTGCAGTACTTCAGAGTTAGTTATCTTGTCGTACCATCTGATGTTCATAATCTTACGGAGACATCGAAGGTGATCACGTGGTATATACGGTAATCTGTAGCGTAGAGGTTAGTTGCTCGCCTCTCGTGCCAAAAGTAACCGGTTCGCTCCCTCGTGGAGCCATCGGGGTATTTTTTAAGAGATCCCTGATTTCAGTTTAGGTGAGATCGAGTTCCTAGTCCTATCGGAGACGGACGATATGATATAAATACCGTGTTCAAGTTGATCATGTAAAAGAACCCTTGGTGGTTCAATATCGCGAGAAGAACAGGCTGGAAACCCGTTGAGCGGGCAAAATTCCTTACAAAGATGACAAGAAATCCTACAAAATATTTTCAACTACTTCTAAATTACATCGGGGACTTTCACCGGTGCTACGGAGTTCGTGAGCTACCGTCGAAATCTTCTTGTGTAAGAAAGAGATCAAAGCACACATGCTTACTCACCAAAGTGCAATGATGATGGCTCTATCAATCACTCAATCAATCAAATATTTGTTCATACGACTTATCAGAGTTAACATACGACTTATCAGAGAACATACGACTTATCAGAGTTAACATACGACTTACGAGTTATACGATACAGTACATACATTATCAGAGTTAACATACGACTTTAGAGTCATACCTATCAGAGTTAACATACGACTTATCAGAGTTAACATACGACTTATCAGAGTTAACATACGACTTATCAGAGTTAACATACGACTTATCATTACATCGATTACGAGTTAACATACGACGTAACAGAGTTAATATACGACTTATCAGATTTAACATACGGCTTATCAGAGTTAACATACGACTTATCAGAGTTAACATACGACTTATCTGAGTTAACATACGACTTATCAGAGTTAACATACGACGTATCAGAGTTAACATACGACTTATCAGAGTTAACATACGACTTATCAGAGTTAACATACGACTTATCAGAGTTAACATACGACTTATCAGAGTTAACATACGACTTATCAGAGTTAACATACGACTTATCAGAGTTAACATACGACTTATCAGAGTTAACATACGACTTATCAGAGTTAATATACGACTATCAGAGTTAACATACGACTTATCAGAGTTAACATACGACTTATCAGAGTTAACATACGACTTATCAGAGTTAACATACGACTTATCAGAGTTAACATACGACTTATCAGAGTTAACATACGACGTAACAGAGTTAATATACGACTTATCAGATTTAACATACGGCTTATCAGAGTTAACATACGACTTATCAGAGTTAACATACGACTTATCTGAGTTAACATACGACTTATCAGAGTTAACATACGACGTATCAGAGTTAACATACGACTTATCAGAGTTAACATACGACTTATCAGAGTTAACATACGACTTATCAGAGTTAACATACGACTTATCAGAGTTAACATACGACTTATCAGAGTTAACATACGACCTATCAGAGTTAACATACGACTTATCAGAGTTAACATACGACTTATCAGAGTTAACATACGAAGCTCTAATTCTTCATCTATTACCACATCCTACAATTAATATAAACCACACACATAATACTTTACTTATAATTAACCAATACGATGATGGTTATACAGTTGCAGACCACGCCCACACAAGCAATGCAAGCTCCTCCTACACCGAATAAACCAATCCGCCATGGCCAAATATCTTCCTTGTTGGCAAGAATAGGTAATCTTGTTGTTGTTGGTATTGTTGTTGAGATTGCTTCAATATTCAGAGAATAGTTTGAGGTTGTCATTGCCCTGGACAAAAGTATCACAGAATTATTATAAAATTGTTGCAGTGGTTGATTCATACATCTCCAAAACAGCAAATGCCTAGTTCGTATGTACTTGTTGTGCAATCATACAAGCATCATAGTACAATCATGCAATCATGCAATCATGCAATCATGCAATTATGCAATCATAGTACAGCATCACACCGGTAATATGGACACAGCATTGTAAGCTAAGAAGGTCAAAGTTCAATGAGCTACAGACAGATGTGACACAACATACTTATAGGTGGCTCACGCCCCGACTATAAGACCTCCTGCCCAGCGTGTTCGTGGCGCGTTGGACGATGCGTGGACAAACTCCCTGTGAGCGCGGTTCAATTCCGCGGGCTGGCAGAAAAGTTACAGGTTCTCCAGATTTACGGTGCTCGTGGTACCGAACCGAAGGGTTACAATGTCCATGACACCGAGCAAAGAGCTGAAAACTCAAGTGCTTCTGGATCGAGAAAAAAAATCGTATATGAAGCAAATTGAGATCAGCTCAGTTATCAGAGGACTATCATCATAGCACTCCGGACTTGTGCTCCGATCTCCGCCTCAGCAAATCCAGCAGGGGCCCAACACGCCCGTTCGATGTTGATTAATCAGTCTCTTTGCATACTTGGTATGCCGTTCTTTACGGGCTGCACCACGCTTGACACCCATCTCTCTCAATCTGGTCAGCGAGTAGGACTGGCAACCCTGAAACTCTTCTGTTCGAAAAGACTCTCTCAGTGCGTTACGAATGTCATTTCGATCTATTATTTTATAAATTGAGATATTTGTAAAACAGTTCTTTCCTACATAGAAAATAGCATATCAAACTTAAAAGAAGTATTTAACATCTAAACATTTGTTTAGTTATTCTCAAAATGTTCAACTATAAACAACAAATAAACGAAACAACTGTAATTTATAAAACATCAGGGAATCCTAAGTTAGAAATGACAACTGTTACCACCTGTCTGCTGACCCTGACTTGGCTGTACAGAACTGTTACCACCTGTCTGCCGACCCTGACTTGGCTGTACATAACTGTTACCACCTGTCTGCCGACCCTGACTTGGCTGTACATAACTGTTACCACCTGTCTGCCGACCCTGACTTGGCTGTACATAACTGTTACCACCTGTCTGCCGACCCTGACTTGGCTGTACATAACTGGGCGTGATGGAATGCTGTGCACCGAATGTGCTAAATTTAATGCAACTAATGCTCCTACTCGACAGCCGCGGTAGTGTAGTTGTTAGTGAACTCACTTCTCAAGGCTGGTGGTCTGGGTTCAACTCCCGCAGTGGGTGTGGAATTTTTCAGGTCGACCCAGCCTCAACTGGGTACCAGGCATGCTCTGTGAAAGTAAAGGCGGCCGGCGTGATGCTGACCACATCACCCATCGTGTGTCGACGGTCAATGAAAAATACAGGCCTAACACTGTATTGCCCTATATACCACGAGGTATGAAAGGGGTTCCTTTCCTTCCTTTCCTTCCTTTCCTTACTAATGCTCCTACTCAAACTAGCAGAATTGTGTACATAACTGATTTCATTACTACAGTATTCACTCAATTATGGAATATAAGTGAGTCGCAGACACTGGAACGGAGGTTTTCCTGTAGTTCAACTGAATGTTCGACACAAGCTGGCCTGAACCTCATCATTTCTGCGTCGCTTAGTCACTTTAGCAGCGTGTTATCATCTGCGCTATCGGCGACACACGTCACGTCCCCCTCCCCCTTCCCCGTTCCTTCCCCCACACCTACACCTACCCCGAAATATGTTAACGTGTGCCTAAAATAAATGAATGCTTCAATAAAGTTTATCTACATGTTCATATCGACGTCTCTAACTGTGGAGATAAATGGAGATAAACTGTGGAGTCAACGTTCAACAGCTGTGCTAGATACAACGTACATTCAACAGCTGTGCTAGAAACAACGTCTAGAAAAGTGTGGGATACAGACTCCTGTATTTGTTACAGGTTTATTTCGGTAACTTAAGACAATTGTAAATTAGAAGTTATAGTTTTTTTCACGTATTAGTCAGTTAGTCAGTATGTTGGTCAGTTGGTCAGTATGTCGTTTCTAGCACAGCTGTTGAATGTTGACGGGCATCTGTCTCCACAGCTGGAGATGCCGTTATAAACATGAAGAAAAACTTGATTGAAGCATTCACTTATTTTAGGCACAATATTAACATATTTGGGGGGAGGGTGTCGCCGATAGCACAGATCATAACAATGGGGGTCTCTGTGGCTAAGGGGTTATGCCCTTTGCCTTGTGAGTCGATGGTCGTGAGTTCGAATCTGGACAGCGCCGTTCAGTTCACAAGTGCAGTTTTTCCAGAGACCCTAAGATGGTTGCTGGCACTACGAAGTTCTGCTTTGTGCAAGACTCTCGGCAGGTGGCGTGCCATTTCTGAGGAGAGGGACCGAGCCATATGAGGTCAAACCCGGTGCAATGAAGTCAATCCTTCGGTTTTAAAACTTTTTTAAAAAGAAAGATCATAATAAAAGTCAATCCTTGATGACTTTTGTCCATATCAAATCTATCTCCTTAGAGCACTTTTGAAACCAACAAGCTACATGTAAAATTAACTTACACTATAATGTACAAAACTCAGAATATACACTAAAAGAGCATTGGACAACACAATCTTTCTCCCCACATTATGCGATCAGTTCCAAACCTGGACGCTGGCATCAAATGATAGAAGAAAACTAAGTATCTACGCAAAATGTTGGGAATATCAAGTGAAGACCGGTTTAGAAATAAAGACATCAGGGGAAAAAATTGGGTACAACATCAGCACCGAGCTTCACCAAGAAACACCAAATTAAATTATTCGACTATATAAGCAGATTACCAACAGACAGTGCACCTCAAAGAGCAATATTACTCCGATACAGTGGACACTGCAAAGCAAAATGCTGTCCACGCAAAAAGGGGACCTTAAAAATAACAGAGGTTGTGAAAAATACTATTTATGAAGCACACACAAAAACCAGTTCTAGAAATCTCTTCTTATCCTGAAGCCGTGGGGCAAATCAAGATTTAGAGAAAACTAAAGAAACAAAACCTACACAACTACTTTCAGAATAGAATACACAACAGTTTTCTAAATAGAAAAATAATTATCTACAGCTGCTACTAAACATTAATAAATAAGAGATAATTAATAAATGTTTCCTTACCTTTTTGTTTCACTGAAATAAATTTAACTACTCGTATGAACGGAACATTTTGTAACCTGGAAACTTTGCAAACTGATGACAGATATTTGATTCTGGACGCAAAATAGCTTGCTGTAGTAGGCGGGACGAGTTGCCGAGCTTGCGCCTTGCAAATGTCATGTTACGGCGATCAACAAAAAATATATAATATCCGAGTCCTGTAACGAGCGATCGTCTGATAATAACATAGCGATCGATATCATATTCTTCTCATCATCAGGTGCCGTCTCCACATCGAAGGTTGGCTGCAATGAATCTCCAGCATCCTCTGTCTTTCGCCTTGGTGTTGCACACTGCCAGACTGTAACCTGTCCATTTCTTAAAGTTTCCCCCCCACTTATCTCTCGGTCTTCCTCTTGCTCTTCTCCCCTCAACTTTCCCTCTAGTAAATGTTTTATCATGGTGTCATGTCTTTTATGTGCCCAAAATACTTTACTTGTCTGAATTTTATTTCTCTTAATAATTGTTTCTTCATGCCTAGTTTTCATAAAACTTGTTTATTTGTCTGTTTTTCTGTCCATGAAACTCTGCCTATTCTTCTATATATCCACATCTCAAATGCATCAATTCTGTCTTCTAACTACTTGTTCATTGTCCATGTTTCGAGCCATACATTAATATAGGATATATATAGCATTTGATCATTCTCATTTTTAGCCTGTTTGTGATTTGTTTGGATGTCAGTAACTTTCTCATACTATTGAAATTATCCTTGGCCATTCCTATTCTTTTTTTAATTTCTGTTATACATCTGCCATCATCTGTTATCATCTGACCGAGATAGGAGTAGCTTTTACTTGATGTAGTAATTCTCCATGTATTTTTATATTCATTTTAGGTTTTTCCATTTCCTTGTTGATTACCATAGTTTTTGTTTTCTGTATGTTAATGTCTAATCCATATTCCTTGCTAGTTCTGTCCAATTGGTCCACTAGTTCTTGTAGATCTTGTTCATTTTCTGCTACCAATACTGTGTCATCTTCATATCTTAAGTTGTTTATTATTTTTCCATTGATCTTGAGTCCTGGCATTCCCTCTAGTTGTTTGAAGATTTTCTCTGTGTAGATGTTAAATAGGCTTGGTGGCAGAATGCATCCTTGTCTCACTCCTCTCTTTCTCTGTGTATGTGTTAAATAGGCTTGGTGACAGAATGCATTCTTGTTTCACTCCTCTCTTTCTCTGTGTAGATGTTAAATAGGCTTGGTGACAGAATGCATTCTTGTCTCACTCCTCTCTTTCTCTGTGTAGATGTTAAATAGGCTTGGTGACAGAATGCATTCTTGTCTCACTCCTCTCTTTCTCTGTGTAGATGTTAAATAAGCTTGAGTCCTGGCATTCCCTCTAGTTGTATGAAGATTTTCTCTGTGTAGATGTTAAATAGGCTTGGTGACAGAATGCATTCTTGTTTCACTCCTCTCTTTCTCTGTGTAGATGTTAAATAAGCTTGAGTCCTGGCATTCCCTCTAGTTGTATGAAGATTTTCTCTGTGTAGATGTTAAATAGGCTTGAGTCCTGGCTTTCCCCTCTAGTTGTTTGAAGATTTTCTCTGTGTAGATGTTAAATAGGCTTGGTGACAGAATGCATTCTTGTTTCACTCCTCTCTTTCTCTGTGTAGATGTTAAATAAGCTTGAGTCCTGGCATTCCCTCTAGTTGTATGAAGATTTTTTCTGTGTAGATGTTAAATAGGCTTGAGTCCTGGCATTCCCTCTAGTTGTTTGAAGATTTTCTCTGTGTAGATGTTAAATATGCTTGAGTCCTGGCATTCCCTCTAGTTGTATGAAGATTTTCTCTGTGTAGATGTTAAATAGGCTTGAGTCCTGGCATTCCCTCTAGTTGTTTGAAGATTTTCTCTGTGTAGATGTTAAATAGGCTTGAGTCCTGGCATTCCCTCTAGTTGTTTGAAGATTTTCTCTGTGTAGATGTTAAATAGGCTTGGTGACAGAATGCATTCTTGTTTCACTCCTCTCTTTCTCTGTGTAGATGTTAAATAAGCTTGAGTCCTGGCTTTCCCCTCTAGTTGTATGAAGATTTTCTCTGTGTAGATGTTAAATAGGCTTGAGTCCTGGCATTCCTCTAGTTGTTTGAAGATTTTCTCTGTGTAGATGTTAAATATGCTTGAGTCCTGGCATTCCCTCTAGTTGTATGAAGATTTTCTCTGTGTAGATGTTAAATAAGCTTGGTGACAGAATGCATCCTTGTCTCACTCCTCTCTTTCTCTGTGTAGATGTTAAATATGCTTGGTGACAGTATGCATTCTTGTCTCACTCCTCTCTTTCTCTGTGTAGATGTTAAATAAGCTTGAGTCCTGGCATTCCCTCTAGTTGTATGAAGATTTTCTCTGTGTAGATGTTAAATAAGCTTGGTGACAGAATGCATCCTTGTCTCACTCCTCTCTTTCTCTGTGTAGATGTTAAATATGCTTGGTGACAGAATGCATTCTTGTCTCACTCCTCTCTTTCTCTGTGTAGATGTTAAATAAGCTTGGTGACAGAATGCATTCTTGTCTCACTTCTCTCTTTCTCTGTGTAGATGTTAAATATGCTTGGTGACAGAATGCATTCTTGTCTCACTCCTCTCTTTCTCTGTGTAGATGTTAAATAAGCTTGAGTCCTGGCATTCCCTCTAGTTGTATGAAGATTTTCTCTGTGTAGATGTTAAATAAGCTTGGTGACAGAATGCATTCTTGTCTCACTCCTCTCTTTCTCTGTGTAGATGTTAAATATGCTTGGTGACAGAATGCATTCTTGTCTCACTCCTCTTTTTCTCTGTGTAGATGTTAAATATGCTTGGTGACAGAATGCATTCTTGTCTCACTTCTCTCTTTCTCTGTGTAGATGTTAAATATGCTTGGTGACAGAATGCATTCTTGTCTCACTTCTCTCTTTCTCTGTGTAGATGTTAAATAAGCTTGGTGACAGAATGCATTCTTGTCTCACTCCTCTCTTTCTCTGTGTAGATGTTAAATATGCTTGGTGACAGAATGCATTCTTGTCTCACTTCTCTCTTTCTCTGTGTAGATGTTAAATAAGCTTGGTGACAGAATGCATTCTTGTCTCACTCCTCTCTTTCTCTGTGTAGATGTTAAATAGGCTTGGTGACAGAATGCATTCTTGTCTCACTCCTCTCTTTCTCTGTGTAGATGTTAAATAGGCTTGGTGACAGAATGCATTCTTGTCTCACTCCTCTCTTTCTCTGTGTAGATGTTAAATAAGCTTGGTGACAGAATGCATTCTTGTCTCACTCCTCTCTTTCTCTGTGTAGATGTTAAATAGGCTTGGTGACAGAATGCATTCTTGTCTCACTTCTCTCTTTCTCTGTGTAGATGTTAAATAGGCTTGGTGACAGAATGCATTCTTGTCTCACTTCTCTCTTTCTCTGTGTAGATGTTAAATAAGCTTGGTGACAGAATGCATTCTTGTCTCACTTCTCTCTTTATGCATATTCTTCTACGTTCATTTTATTATAAATAATTTATAAAATAACTTTTTTATTTGGTGATATCAGAAATAATGAAAATGGGAAGAAAACATAATAATCTAGACATCCATGTCAATGGCACTAAAATAAACCAAGTGAAAGAATTCAAATACTTAGGAAGCATATTCACAGAAGACGGAAAACTGGATAGAGAGATAGAGACTAGAGTACAAAAAGCAAATGCTGTAACCTACCAGCTAGTCCCATTGTTAAGGCACCCAAAAATTTCACAGGCAGCTAGCAACAGATGATCAACAGCATTTTATACCTACTTTGTGTTACCAGAGCCAAACATGGACATTGAGCAAAGCGCAGTCACAAAAATAACTACATGTGAAATGCGTTGCCTGCGAAAAGTTACCAATAACACAAGAAAAGACAGAATCACCAACATCAGCATAAGAAAGAAAGTTGGCACAAAACCGTGCTTGAATTACATAGATAAACAAAGAATGAAGTGGTTTGGCCACTTAATAAGAATGCATCCAAACTCCACAACATACAGAGTCTTCTACAACAGAACATCGGGAAAGAAGGCAAGAGGAAGACCACGGAAAAGATGGTTAGATGGCGTAGCAGAATCCTGTGAAAGAGCAAAGATAACAATCATACAAGCCACCAGAACAGCGCAAGAGAAAACAGAAAACCACGACACTGGGCAACAACCCGGTAGCAGTGTGACGACACTGGTCAACAACCCGGTAGCAGTGTGATGACACTGGTCAACAACCCGGTAGCAGTGTGACGACACTGGTCAACAACCCGGTAGCAGTGTGACGACAAAAGAAGAAGAAGAAACATTTGAGTGTAAGGGCATTGGATTGAGAGTTGGTAGTAATATTGTGATATTTTGCCCCAAAACATATTTTTTTTTATATTACGATTGTGCGGGTTCATACTATCTACTGTGCAAGTCAAGGGGAATGTTGTGAAGAAAGACAGTGGTGGTTTTGCCATGACTACGAGCAGTCTCATTATGGAAATCATGGCAGTAACTAATGCGATGGTCTGGCTGGAATCACAGACCTGGGGACAGCCAAAGGCTAACGGAGAGCGAACCTAGTAAACGCTGGTTGAAATCGGACACTTCACCGAAGGATAAGCACTAGAGCTCCAAATGGTACTGAACGCTGTGACGTAAAACATGTTCTTGGCAACGGATGTTTATATATCACAATAAGAATGATAAAAATGGCCGAAAAATAACGATCGAGAGAGAGAGAAGAAAGACCTTGTTCTACATGTTATCTCAGTAACTCAATGAGTATGCTCAGAAGATTGAAACGGGCTGTCTCGGAGACAATGGATGCTTCGCGATGAGACGAACATAAACCAGTTATTTGTAGGCTATGTGAAATGAATGCAGATGGACAGATGGCTTGACAAGCGGAGCAATGAAGCTGTAACTGCAGTAAATGATTCAAGATGGGTGAATGTACAACATAACAGGTGCAAGAACACGTAAATGTGTGTAGTAGACAAGAACCAATCAATTAGTGCAAGAACACCAAGTCAAATGTGGTGTAGCAGACAAGTCAAATTGGTGTAGTAGACAAGTCAAATGTTGTAGCTAGACAAGTCAAATGTGGTGTAGCTAGCAAGTCAAATGTGATGTAGCTAGACAAGCAAATGTATGTGCTAGACAAGTCAAATGTGATGTAGCTAGAAGTCAAATGTGATGGCAACAAGTCAAATGTGATGTAGCTAGACAAGTAAATGTGATGTAGCTAACAAGTCAATGTGAGTAGCTAGACAAGTCAAATGTGTGTAGCTGACAAGTAAATGTGATGTACAGACAGTCAATGTGGTGTAGCAGACAAGTCAAATGATGAGAGACAAGTCAAATGTGTTAGAACAAGTCAATTTGATGTAGTAGACAAGTCAAATGTGTAGCAGACAAGTCAAATGTGATGTAGCAAGAAGTCAAATGATGTAGCAGACAAGTCAAATGTGGTGTAGCAGAAGTCAATGTGATGTAGCTAGACAAGTCAAATGTGGTGTAGCTAGACAAGTCAAATGTGATGTAGCTAGACAAGTCAAATGTGATGTAGCTAGACAAGTCAAATGTGATGTAGCTAGACAAGTCAAATGTGGTGTAGCTAGACAAGTCAAATGGATGTAGCTAGACAAGCAAATGGTGAGCTAGACAAGTCAATGTGATGTAGCTAACAAGTCAAATGGATGAGTAGAAGTCAAATGTATGAGCTAGACAAGTCAAATTGTAGCTAGACAAGTCAATGTGATGAGCTGACAAGTCAAATGTGATGTAGCTAGACAAGTCAAATGTGGTGTAGCTAGACAAGCAAATGGATGAGCAGACAAGTCAAATGTGGTGTAGCTAGACAAGTCAAATGTGATGTAGCTAGACAAGTCAAATGTGGTGTAGCTAGACAAGAACATTGCTGGTATCCAGAGTATAGAACTGAATCAGTGTCGTTAGTCGCCACACACTGAAAGTCTTAATACTGAGGAGGAGATCGGATCACTTATGGACTAATTGGTTTGTTGTGCAGTAATGATGATCCGATGACTAAACTAAACTATAATCGGTGTCATTAGATGCCACACTCTGACAGACCTAGTCAGAATGAGATAGGAGCAGTTATGGACTAGTTGGTTCGATGTGCAGTGATGATGATCCGATGACTAAGCTAAACTTAAAATATTCTATCTAGCCCCTGTTTCCCAACGTGGGGCGTACGCCCCACAGGGGGCATTTTCATCGTTTAGGGGGGCAATGGACTCGTTCGGAGTTTAACTAATTTTTATGATGTTGCAAAACCGATATACTGACTTTTGGATGTCTGTTTACAAAAACGAATGTTGCTTCACAATCACTTTACTGAAGTTTAAAAATCTTCAATAAATGGAAAGTACTTATATCTAGGTACATTTTTACCTCCTTTTAACAAAGCTTTGAAAGCGGGAAAGCATGTGTTATTGTGTTAAAATCGACTCATATTTTAAAAAGACTGTAATTTGTCCGTCATTTGCCAACCTTGTCATGAAGTCCAAAATGAATTTATGAGTGCAATCTTGAGTATGTAATAGTTTTGGGACAGAGCCACACATATCATATTTCCGCACAGAAAGCAGGTCTGAAGTTTGATTTGGCTTGAAATGTTAGGTACGATGGGAAAAGAAACCAAGAAACATCAAGGTAGTTTGATTCAACTACAAGTTATGGCCATTAGTCTGATTACCAGAGTAATGGATACTCACCGTGCAGCTAAATTATACAGGTGTTCTTAGAGTACCATTTTGTAGTTGTATAGTTAACGAAGAAGCATTTATATTTGGATTACAGTAGTATATCATGAGATCTTTTTTTCCACGTTTAGCGACAGATTGAGAAGGCATGGTTGGGACATACATTTTTAAACAATGATAGAAGAATGTCGATAGTCGAAGTAAAATGAGTCTTTTCCAAGAGAGTAGCAGATGTGGGAAATCGCAGTCCTGAGAATAAAGTTTTGGAATAGTAAAGTAATAGAATATTCACCCATATATATACACGATTGACTTTAAGAATATGGAATAATAGAGCAGATAGAGAGCCAAATACAGAACAGCTATGAGGTAGCTAGAATAAAAATAGAGAACTAGACACAGAACAGCTAAAGTACAGGACTGTTAGGCCAGATTATACGAGAAAAGCAGAAGAGAACCGAAGAGCTTCACGTAGAAAATATAACTATTGGAGGTTAGAATTTATCAGAGCTAATTAGAAGAGAACACTGCATACTTTTTCAGAAGAGCAGATTTGACCACATAAATGTGAGTATAAATATTGTTAATGATTTGTTTTTTTCTTCTTTAAATAGTCATGCTATAATAATCGAATTTGCTCAAACGTATATCACCTGATGTGAAATATTACTATAATAATGTATTCCACATTCATGTCTTTTACGCCAACAATGCTTGACCAACGAATCAATGAAACGAGGTCGTTGTCTTGAAGAGCATTTGAAGGCGAAACATAGTGCTCATATTAATTCAGATTTGAATTACTTTCAAACTTTAAAGACAAATTTTGAAAAAATAGCAACATTAAAGTCCCTGTTTACTGCTCATACTGCAACTGTCAATTGTAATCTTGAGGCTAGTTATCACATTTCCTTACTCATTGCTAAATGTGGGGAAATCATACTATAGGAGAGAATTTAATCAAACCATCAATATCATCATTTTTTAAAACGGTTCTGGAAAAAAGATGACCAAGAGGTGAAAACTATGCCACTCAGTAACAAAACTATTAGCAATAGAATAGATGAAATGAGTGAAGATATTGAAATACAATTTGTTGAAAAGTTGAATGTAAGAAAATTATCTTAATTCTCTATCTTTGTATTCTTTTTTCCTTTTTCATTATTTTATTTCATGTGAGTCTGCAGATTATGATATGGTTCCAGATCTCTGACTCATCTACTCTGAAACATCTTCCAAGGGAGAGGACGATAATTGAAGTTAGTTTGAAGACAGGTCGTTTGTTAGTTCCCAAGTATGCAAGATCCATCTCTTTATTTTATTTTCTTGTCCGAATTGATGAAAAACACCAAAGATTTGTAATAATTGGTTTAACTGTAGCAACAGTAAAGTGCACCAAGATTCAAGAAAAGTAAAGTGCACCAAGATTCAGTTAAGATGTGCACCAAGATCAGTTAGAGATAGTGACTAAGATTCAGTTAGAGTATAGTGTTCAGTTAGAGTTCACTAAGGTCTTGCTAACTTATTAAAGATTTAATCCAAAGATTAGATAGAATCTGTTTTGCTTGCTTTCAGAAAGTATTATTGTGATGCCTCTCTTAGCAATATGAAATCTATATCTGCAACAGATTGTTGGTAATCTTAGCAAGAAAGATTGTGTGAGATACTCGTCTGTGATAGTGAGTGTGTGTAGGCTGTGTGAGAGACAGTATGTGTAGGAGAGAGGCTGACTGTGGCAATGCGAAGTAAGGCCAGATAGTTTGTTATGTGTAAAATTTGAAAAAGGCATGAACCTTTGGCCTGGGCAAATAAGGCCGACGAAACTCAGACGGAAAATTAAAAAATTTCTGTTTAATTGGGGCAGTTTTTATAGATGTTTGATAGAAGACTGTAAGTTTTTCTGCAATTTTACAAATTCTACTAGTCCATGGTAATTTATTGAGGAAAATGTAAATAATAATATTGATATTCCTTAGTGTTAAACTTCATTTGTAACATAATATAACCTTGATTTAGCATGTTAATAATATTGATATTCCCTTAGTGTTAAACTTCATTTGTAACATAATATAACCTTGATTTAACCTTGATTTGTTGTATTTTAAAATGAATTAGTCTTTATCTAACAATACTGGAATGCGAGGTCACGCGACGGTTCTGGTCGGATTTCCGAGAATTTTTATCTGAGCCCGCCGGCTGTATGTTATCGGGGGCCACGACATGAACATAGAGTAATTATGTTTGAGAGAGTCAGATAGAGAGATAGTGAATGCACTTATTGGTAATGTATTCATGAATGTTTAACCCATTCGACACCGGTCTGACGTTAATGTTGACATGCGCTAAACATCCCGCACGTGTTTCCATGTTACTTGGGTCATTTGTTTCCCAAAATCGATCAATAACTTTCCTATTGATCTGCTGTCATTTGTTTGCACTGAATAATTTACAGAGATGTGCTAGTAATGTAACCTCTCACGGGTACAATTATAATCAAACATTGCGTACACATTACGTACATTCATGTTTTCTAGTTTTCTCATTAGTGTTTCCGGCTTTGTTGTTTTGTTTGTTCGTAATCTCCAAGGTAGGAATTATGACTTGACTTATTTCTCTCCGCTCCTTGTGGAGCATAGTGCCTCATCAGTTGTTCGCCACGTTTCTCTGTCTCTGGCTGTTTTCTTTATGGTCTTCCAGGAACCTGTGAGCCCCTATTTTTGTTGTCTGCGGCCGAAAAATGGTCGTCAGCACATCAGCTTCATTGCGGGGTTTGGCTGCTGCGTGACATCTGTCTCCGGCATGGAGAACTAGTTCTTCCGACATTCTAGTCAGTTGTGAACAATTTTTTTAGGGTTTCTGTAACTACGTTCTTTTTTAAGTGGATGGGTAGTTAGCTCATCGCACAAACCCCCAACCTGGAGGACCAGGAGGCCACATTTAGTCTGACCTCTCTCGGTTGAGCTGTCCGGCTTGGGTAACCCTGTCGGCATAGCTCTCCTGGTCATTAAGGTATGCAACCCACCCACCACCCCTTTCTCCACAACCACCACCACCACCACTACAAGGTAATGGCTTCATGAGGGCGCTGGCAGGAATTATACTCTGGGATTAGATTGTGTCGTGAACATATTGTTTCTTACACAAGATTGTCACATTTCCGACTAGACAAATAATAGTGTGTAAGCTGTTCTACATCAAGTACAAGCTCACAGTTCTGGGATTACGTGAAACAAGATGGAATATCTTTGGTAAACTTCTTTTTCCCAGCAATCTTGGTCATGCGCTTAATTTACTGTAGACCACAAACTGGGCGGTCAGCTTCAGGTCTGTCAGGTTTCCCCAAAGCTTAGTTTTTAGGTCGACTGGATGTTACCACGTGTTGCTTCTCAGCTCACACAGGAGAGGACAGTCCTGCAGGACATTCTCTGGTGTCTGTTCCGCCTGTTGACACTGGCAGAGAGCTGTTTGACTTATTCCTAGTCTGTATAAGTGTTTTTTGAGCCTGCAGTGTCCGGTACGTAATTGAAATATAATGACCTGGTCTGTTCTGATTATGTCTTTGAGGAAGTCTTTTCCATAATCATATCCAGTCTTTGTCTTCCAGTCTACTGCAGATTTTCTCTGTATGAGGGAAACTGTTTGGTGACACAAAACTCCAGACGGGAAAAACGTTGCTCTGCTCGAAAAATGAAAACGATGACTTTGCGAAAAATGCTAAAGCACTGATCCAAGACAATCCAGTCTTAGCCAACTGCAAACCCAGACTTATACCGGCAACCGACAAGAGCCCGCCGTGGGAGACCAAGATGCCAGAGCTAAGAGAATCAATACCGGGCATACAAAAAAAGGGCCGCAAGCAAACTGCAAAAGGAGAGCGAATACAGCAGAATATTCATAGCGACAGAGTACCCTGAGATAGCGTGGACACATGTTTACACCGACGGATCGGCAAAGAACGCGATTAGCGATGGAGGAGGAGGAGGAATGTGCTTAAACTTCCCCGACAAGTGAAGGTCACGAAGGCGATAGCCACAGGAAAGTACTCCAACAACTACAGTGCTGAGACGGAGGCACTAAGAGTAGTCGTCGAAATGACCCTAGAGAGAAGCAGCTCCGCAGGCAACAAAGTAGTGATATTCACGGACGCACTGTCGGCCATCAAAGCACTAAAAAGCTCAACCGTACAGAGCGAAATAAGATAAAAATGATCCTTTGTTTCTTCTTTCGAACGCATGTCCTACAGCGTCAGGTCAGGAAGAGATTCAAACAGGGCCCTCACGCTTCAGTAGGAGTTTTCGTCGCCTTTATATTCATGAGGCCCATCTTTGCGTGGCCCCTTTGCTATGGTCACCATTTTATCAGGAGCAGCATTCTCTTTGGGGATATCACTGTCTGTGGTAACTGCTACGTGACCACCATTTAATTGTTGTTTCCTGATACAGTCTAGTACATGTTGTACCCACTCCTCATGTCTTCATTTCTCAACGGTCTCTCTGTTACACCCAGCATTCTACGTAGACACTTCATCTCTGTTGACTAGTTTTCTTCTATCGTTTGTTGTCAGTCACAGGTTTGCAACTGTAACATAATGTGGAGCAAAGATTGTGTTGAACATTGCTATTTTTGTGTTCATGGTGACGTGTTTGCATCTTAAATTGGCGCCATTTGCCCTATCATTTGATTTGCTTTGTTGCATCTGTGTGAATTTCATTAGTTATTCTTCCATTTGCTGAAAAAATGCTCCCCAGGTATGTGAAATCTTTGCTTGATTTAGTAGATGATTATCGATGGAGATGTTGGTAGTGTTTTCCTCTCTGGCGAATGTCATTACTTCTGTTTTGTCGATGTTAATTCTCATGTTGTATTCGTTGCATGCTAACTGGAGTCTGTTGATAGTGTTGTTGTAGCTGTTCTTCTGTTGTTGATATGATTGCCTGATCGTCTGCAAAAAGAAATTCATGTAAGAGTTCTCCGAGGTTGTTTCCTTCGCTGGTGTTAGCTATTTTACAAATGTGATCCTTGGTGTATTAAAAAACTCATTCAAACGCATAGTCATACAGTGGAGTCCATCACACTGTCATACAGTGGAGTCCATCACACTGTCATACAGTGGAGTCCATCACACTGTCATACAGTGGAGTCCATCACACTGCAAGATAAGGGGAAACGAAGAGACGGACAAAGAAAGAAGAAAATGAAGCTGAGTAGAAGAAGAAGAAGATGGGGAAAAAGTAGAAAAGAAGAAGACGAAGAAGAAATGAAGACAAAGAGAAAGAAGAAGAAGAAGAAGAAGGAAAACATATACCAATATAAAAATGCAAACATTAATTTGTTTCTCCAACAAAATAGTTTAACATACGCGCTGACTTTGCAGTACAACTTTGTTGATGTTAGAAAAACAAACAATAAAGAACATACAAGGAATGAACATGTGCAAGGAATATAACTAAGATATCAGCAATTCGCATCACACCTCCTTGAATATTGCTACAATATGTTGTAGTCTATGTACATAAAGGCATCTTGTACGTACATAAAGTCGTTAGAAATGCCCCAACTGTCTCACAATATGAGCAACGCAACTAGAGACATGATCAATACAGTAAACTAGAACTATAGTCCGTTCAACTTGTCATGCCCACAGATAAAAATTGGTATCTTTGTAACCATTTGATTAAATAACTTGAAAATTTGCATTTGAATTACACATGTTCCCGACGCTACACAATATATTTTTGCCATTCAAACAATCATACCATCTAGAAGTTGCCTTCTTTGTGCTATATATTTAACCCTTCCATTGGCATGGTTGAAGAAAACTAATGTTTACAACCATTTAATACATTAATGACAAAAATAGCAACATTCAGGACGAAATCCATAGTTTTTTTTTTAACAAGTCTTGCAATTTTCACCAAATCGACTCGGGCTTGAACGTGGTAAACACATGACGTCATTAGTGGGAGATGAACTTTTAGTTTAAGGCATATATCGAAATTAGTGTGAAGCTATTGGGTTATATTGTTGACTTCTCAAAACAGACATTGATATAACATTTCTAATAAGTTTGAAGTTACAATGCAAACTGTATCATTAATGTTATACGCGCATTTCTGCAAAGAGGCACATATGGGTCAACTGTACTACAGTATACAAGAACCAGAGAAAAGAGCTACTTTATTATCGTGATACCTCCCTAACACATATGTTAACACACGCACATTGTAATGAAGAAGTAGCAATTTGAAAAGAATCTCCCCAGTAGCTCCACCATAACAAGGTGCTATAGAAAAGTTCTTAGAACATCCTGGACAGAGAAGAGAAGAAACAAAGACATCCTACAAGACCTGAATATCAAGGAGCGTTGGCTCATAAATAACATCATGTCCCGGAAGATGAAATATTTTGGCCACATTAAACGCCACAGTGGTCTGGAGAGAAAGGTAATGGAAGGCAGGGTTCCTGGAAAACGAGGCAGGGGACAACCAAGACGAAGATGGCAGCAGGACATCAAAGAAACCTTGAACATGACGCTGGAAGAGGAAAGAGAACTTGCAAGATACATAGAGCTTGTCAGGCGGGCTGTGATGAATGCGACGTTCAGCAAGGGACATGCTACTACTTGAGCTCTGCCATTGCCAGTCCCAAGCCTGGACATGAAAGGGTGATGGCATTATGACATGGCAGCTTACTTTAATTGTAATGTAAGTTATTTAAAAACAATAATACAACTATGTCTACATTTCTTGTTTATTTCATGACTGTATTGCAAATATCTACATTGGCCCCTATGTATAAGCTGAGATGATACGCCTTTGCATGAGACTTGTCATCAAATGTCATATGTGTGTGTTTACTGTAAAAACTAAAATTTCGTTTCAGACTAGCCAAATATGCTGCCAACATCAAAGGAAACCGTTATATTACAAAATCCAGGTTTCCTATAGCAATTTCTTCCATCAGACATTTGCGTCGGTATAATTCTAAGGTTGGGTGCAAAATTTTGCTACTGTGGAACTGATTGTTTTGCTACAATTCACATTGGACTGTGGGCATGAGTTGTTGAACGGACTATAGCTATCGGCATCATCAATGTGCGTATCCTTTATAGGACGTTGCTCTCTTTACAGCGCATCTTAAATTCACTCTGTCTCTTGCCAGTTCACCCACTTCGTCGATGGTCATATTCATGGTGTCTTTAATATCTTGTAGCCATCTTCTTCTTGGTCTTCCTCTGCGTCCTGGGACCCTGCCCTCTAGTATTGTTCTTTCCAAGCCATCCTTGTGGTATATTGGGTAATATTGTGTTAGGTCTGTATTTTTATTGACTGTCTTCACACGCTGGGTGATGTGGTCAACATTACGCTGGCCGTCTTTACTTCCCAGTGCTGTTTCTGGTATCCAATTAAGGCTGAGACGACCTGAGAGCCGTTACAGTCAGTAAAAAATACTCCACTCTCACTGTGAAATTGAACCCAGACCCCGGCCCTGTTATGATGTTCAGTAAACCATTTGATTTAATGGACCCACATGTAATGTGTTTCGAATTTAACGAATTCAACATTATAGTCTTTATATATATATATATAGATATATATATATATATATATATATATATATATATATATATATATATATATATAGGACAGTAGTCAGGGATTTAGTATTCAAGAATAAGACAGACACAGAGGCATCTAGATGATGATAATTGCAAAGGTTCTACAACAAAAGTGACACAGTTTTTAATAAAGTCAACAACTCACACTTTCCACATGAATACTTTACAATATTTAATTTTGTTGTCGTTATAACTGCATGTGACACTGCATGTTCATGTGTAATATTAAATGGTTTAATACTAACAAAAGTTTTGTAGCAATTGTTATAAGCGTGTTTTTAATTCTAACAATGGATTGAATAAAATATTAAAATATTGTTTTTTATTTCGACAATAGTTTTGAAGCATTCATTGTTAAGTCACTGAGGAGAACACACAGTTTTGTCTAATCTAAATAAATATCACAAAATATAAAAAAAAAGTATTAACAACTGCCATGAAATTCTTGACGTTGATTGGCAGTTCACGGTCACCTACTCTCCAACTGCTGTCACTTTAAGCAACGAAGTTGATGTCCAACTCATGAAATACTATACCGCATCTGCAACAATAACAACAACAGTAAAATGTATTAACAACTGCCATGAAAATCTTGATTTTGAGTGACAGATCCCGATCGTTTGATTTTCTGCTGCAGTCAGTTTAAAAAAAGAAGTTGACTTTCAGATCATGGTATACAATACCGCATCTGCAAGAACAACAACAGTCAATAAAAATAAGTCATTCAAAGTAGATTAATAGTTATTAGTTATCAGTTATATTAGGACTATCATCATTGCACTCCGGACACGCCCATAGGTGCTCCGATCTCCGCCTCAACAAATCCAGCAGCGTCCAGCGACTCAACACGCCAATTCGATGTTGACTAATCAATCTCTTTTTGCATAGTTGGTATGTCGTTCTTTTCGGGCTGTACCAATATTGACACCCATCTCTCTCAATCTGGTCAGCGAATGGGATTCACAGACCTGAAACTCCTCTGTTCGGAAAGACTCTCTCAGCGCGTGAAGAATGTCATTTCAGTCCATTGCATGTCCTTCTGATATAGTAGCCAAGCCAACCAATCTATCTGCTCGTTCATTACCACTGACTCCTGCATGTTCAGGTACAAAAAATGAAGGTGATATTTCTGATTCCTGTCTGTATCAGTACCTCCACCACTATGTAGTTGCATAGTAACAATAATATATGAATGAAATAAAGATAATCACAATGAGGGGAAATATGATTCTAGTATTAAGGTACGCAGATGACACAGTTCTCCTCTCAAATAGTGTCAATGATCTGGAACATCTAATTGAGTCTGTCAAAAAAACATAACAAAGATCAGAACCTTTTTTTTTAATACAGAGAAAACTTACAATTATGTCCACAGACAAAGCAAAATCTCAACCCAAAATTACCATCAATAATGAAGACATTGAGAACGCCACATATTTTGAATATCTTGGATCTATAATTAACACTTATGGAGATTGTATGAAAAAAAAAGTTAGAAGAAGACTATCAATGGCTTTCCATAGGATGGCCAGCATAAAGAAACTATGGCACAACAAAAGCAAAGAAACAAAAGTAAGACGTCCGGGAAATGCATATTCCCTTTGACAACATATGGATGTGAATCGTGGATCATAACACAAATATTCAAGAACAAAATAGAAGCTTTCTAAACAAGCTGTTACACAAATGTTCTTAGAATATCCTGGATAGAGAGAAGAGAAAAAAACAAAGGAACGTTGGCTCATAAATAATATCATGTCTCGGAAGATGAAATATTTTGACGACATTAAACGTCCCAGTGGTTTGGAGAGAACGGTAATGGAAGACATGGTTTCTGTAGTATGAGGCAGGAGACGACCAAGACGAAGGTAATGGAAGACATGGTTTCTGTAGTATGAGGCAGGAGACGACCAAGACGAAGGTGGCAGCAGGACATCAAGAAACATTAAACATGACGCTGGAAGAGGTGGGAGAACTTACTAGAGACATATAATTTTTCAGGCGGGCTGTGATGAAAGCGACGTTTTCGTAAGGGACATGCTACTGCTTGAATTGAACCACAAAAAAGGTAAAAACAAATTCTATGAGAGCTTAGAAGTAACAATAGCAAATGTCAATAAACATCATGTATTAGGGATTTTGTGTGTGTTTCAATACACAAGTAGGGAATTGCAACAGTAGCAAAGAAATAGTAAGGGAGAAATGAGGAATAGCTACAAAGTCAATTAATGGATAAAGCAAATTTGCAAATTTAGTGAAATAAATGATAAGATTTTTAGTGAAACACTTGTCCCACATAGAAGAAGAGTACATAGAGCAACGTGGAGATCACAGATGGCCACACAGTAGAGAGACATGAGATAATCAAAGAGCGACATCAGACACGTAGAGCGACATCAGACACGTAGAGCGACATCAGACGCGTAGAGCGACGTCAGACAAGTAGAGCGACATCAGACACGTAGAGCGACATCAGACAAGTAGAGCAACATCAGACACGTAGAGTGACATCAGACACGTAGAGCGACATCAAACACGTAGAGCGACGTCAGACACGTAGAGCGACATCAGACAAGTAGAGCGACATCAGACACGTAGAGCGACATCAGACAAGTAGAGCAACATCAGACACGTAGAGCGACATCAGACACGTAGAGCGACATCAGACACGTAGAGCGACATCAGACACGTAGAGCGACATCAGACACGTAGAGCGACATCAGACACGTAGAGCGACATCAGACACGTAGAGCGACATCAGACACGTAGAGCGACATCAAACACGTAGAGCGACATCAGACACGTAGAGCGACATCAGACACGTAGAGCGACATCAGACACGTAGAGCGACATCAGACACGTAGAGCGACATCAAACACGTAGAGCGACATCAGACAAGTAGAGCGACATCAGACACGTAGAGCGACATCAGACACGTAGAGCGACATCAGACACGTAGAGCGACGTCAGACACGTAGAGCGACATCAGACACGTAGAGCGACATCAGACACGTAGAGCGACATCAGACACGTAGAGCGACGTCAGACACGTAGAGCGACATCAGACACGTAGAGCGACATCAGACACGTAGAGCGACATCAGACACGTAGAGCGACATCAGACACGTAGAGCGACATCAGACACGTAGAGCGACATCAGACACGTAGAGCGACATCAGACACGTAGAGTGACATCAGACACGTAGAGCGACATCAGACACGTAGAGCGACATCAGACACGTAGAGCGACATCAGACACGTAGAGCGACATCAGACACGTAGAGCGACATCAGACACGTAGAGCGACATCAGACACGTAGAGCGACATCAAACACGTAGAGCGACATCAGACACGTAGAGCGACATCAGACACGTAGAGCGACATCAGACACGTAGAGCGACATCAGACACATAGAGCGACATCAAACACGTAGAGCGACATCAGACACGTAGAGCGACATCAAACACGTAGAGCGACATCAGACACGTAGAGCGACATCAGACACGTAGAGCGACATCAGACACGTAGAGCGACGTCAGACACGTAGAGCGACGTCAGACACGTAGAGCGACATCAGACACGTAGAGCGACATCAGACACGTAGAGCGACATCAGACACGTAGAGCGACATCAAACACGTAGAGCGACATCAGACACGTAGAGCGACATCAGACACGTAGAGCGACATCAGACACGTATAGCGACATCAGACACGTAGAGCGACATCAGACACGTAGAGCGACATCAGACACGTAGAGCGACATCAGACACGTAGAGCGACATCAAACACGTAGAGCGACATCAGACACGTAGAGCGACATCAGACACGTAGAGCGACATCAGACACGTAGAGCGACATCAGACACGTAGAGCGACATCAGACACGTAGAGCGACATCAAACACGTAGAGCGACATCAGACACGTAGAGCGACATCAGACACGTAGAGCGACGTCAGACACGTAGAGCGACATCAGACACGTAGAGCGACATCAGACACGTAGAGCGACATCAAACACGTAGAGCGACATCAGACACGTAGAGCGACATCAGACACGTAGAGCGACGTCAGACACGTAGAGCGACATCAGACACGTAGAGCGACATCAGACACGTAGAGCGACATCAGACACGTAGAGCGACATCAGACACGTAGAGTGACATCAGACACGTAGAGCGACATCAGACACGTAGAGCGACATCAGACACGTAGAGCGACATCAGACACGTAGAGCGACATCAGACACGTAGAGCGACATCAAACTCGTAGAGCGACATCAGACACGTAGAGCGACATCAGACACGTAGAGCGACATCAGACACGTAGAGCGACATCAGACACGTAGAGCGACATCAGACACGTAGAGCGACATCAGACAAGTAGAGCGACATCAGA
Source organism: Arion vulgaris (assembly GCA_020796225.1). NCBI lineage: Eukaryota > Metazoa > Mollusca > Gastropoda > Stylommatophora > Arionidae > Arion > Arion vulgaris. The sequence goes on along the minus strand of CM036754.1, from coordinate 86,514,165 downwards.
CACGTAGAGTGATATCAGACAAGTAGAGTGACATCAGACAAGTAGAGTGACATCAGACAAGTAGAGTGACATCAGACAAGTAGAGTGACATCAGACAAGTAGAGCGACATCAGACACGTAGAGCGACATCAGACACGTAGAGCGACATCAGACACGTAGAGCGACATCAGACACGTAGAGCGACATCAGACACGTAGAGCGACATCAGACACGTAGAGCGACATCAGACACGTAGAGCGACATCAGACACGTAGAGCGACATCAGACACGTAGAGCGACATCAGACACGTAGAGCGACGTCAGACACGTAGAGCGACATCAGACACGTAGAGCGACATCAGACACGTAGAGCGACATCAAACACGTAGAGCGACATCAGACACGTAGAGCGACATCAGACACGTAGAGCGACGTCAGACACGTAGAGCGACATCAGACACGTAGAGCGACATCAGACACGTAGAGCGACATCAGACACGTAGAGCGACATCAAACACGTAGAGCGACATCAGACAAGTAGAGCGACATCAGACACGTAGAGCGACATCAGACACGTAGAGCGACATCAGACACGTAGAGCGACATCAGACACGTAGAGCGACATCAGACACGTAGAGCGACATCAGACACGTAGAGCGACATCAAACTCGTAGAGCGACATCAGACACGTAGAGCGACATCAGACACGTAGAGCGACATCAGACACGTAGAGCGACATCAGACACGTAGAGCGACATCAGACACGTAGAGCGACATCAGACAAGTAGAGCGACATCAGACACGTAGAGTGACATCAGACAAGTAGAGTGACATCAGACAAGTAGAGTGACATCAGACAAGTAGAGTGACATCAGACAAGTAGAGCGACATCAGACACGTAGAGCGACATCAAACACGTAGAGCTACATCAGACACGTAGAGCTACATCAGACACGTAGAGCGACATCAGACACGTAGAGCGACATCAGACACGTAGAGCGACATCAGACACGTAGAGCGACATCAGACACGTAGAGCGACATCAGACACGTAGAGCGACATCAGACACGTAGAGCGACATCAAACACGTAGAGCGACATCAGACACGTAGAGCGACATCAGACACGTAGAGCGACGTCAGACACGTAGAGCGACATCAGACACGTAGAGCGACATCAGACACGTAGAGCGACATCAGACACGTAGAGCGACATCAGACACGTAGAGTGACATCAGACACGTAGAGCGACATCAGACACGTAGAGCGACATCAGACACGTAGAGCGACATCAGACACGTAGAGCGACATCAGACACGTAGAGCGACATCAAACACGTAGAGCGACATCAGACACGTAGAGCGACATCAGACACGTAGAGCGACATCAGACACGTAGAGCGACATCAAACACGTAGAGCGACATCAGACACGTAGAGCGACATCAGACACGTAGAGCGACGTCAGACACGTAGAGCGACATCAGACACGTAGAGCGACATCAGACACGTAGAGCGACATCAGACACGTAGAGCGACATCAGACACGTAGAGTGACATCAGACACGTAGAGCGACATCAGACACGTAGAGCGACATCAGACACGTAGAGCGACATCAGACACGTAGAGCGACATCAGACACGTAGAGCGACATCAAACACGTAGAGCGACATCAGACACGTAGAGCGACATCAGACAAGTAGAGCGACATCAGACACGTAGAGTGACATCAGACAAGTAGAGTGACATCAGACAAGTAGAGTGACATCAGACAAGTAGAGCGACATCAGACACGTAGAGCGACATCAGACACGTAGAGCGACATCAGACACGTAGAGTGACATTAGACACGTAGAGCGACATCAGACACGTAGAGCGACATCAGACACGTAGAGCGACATCAGACACGTAGAGCGACATCAGACACGTAGAGCGACATCAGACACGTAGAGCGACATCAAACACGTAGAGCGACATCAGACACGTAGAGCGACATCAGACACGTAGAGCGACATCAGACACGTAGAGTGACATCAGACACGTAGAGCGACATCAGATAAGTAGAGCGACATCAGACACGTAGAGCGACATCAGACACGTAGAGTGACATCAGACTAGTAGAGTGACATCAGACACGTAGAGCGACATCAGACAAGTAGAGCGACATCAGACACGTAGAGTGACATCAGACACGTAGAGCGACATCAGACACGTAGAGCGACATCAGACACGTAGAGCGACATCAGACACGTAGAGCGACATCAGACACGTAGAGCGACATCAGACACGTAGAGCGACATCAGACAAGTAGAGCAACATCAGACACGTAGAGTGACATCAGACAAGTAGAGCGACATCAGACACGTAGAGCGACATCAGACACGTAGAGTGACATCAGACTAGTAGAGTGACATCAGACACGTAGAGCGACATCAGACAAGTAGAGCGACATCAGACACGTAGAGTGACATCAGACACGTAGAGCGACATCAGACACGTAGAGCGACATCAGACACGTAGAGCGACATCAGACACGTAGAGCGACATCAGACACGTAGAGCGACATCAGACACGTAGAGCTACATCAGACAAGTAGAGCAACATCAGACACGTAGAGTGACATCAGACAAGTAGAGCGACATCAGACACGTAGAGCGACATCAGACACGTAGAGCGACATCAGACACGTAGAGCGACATCAGACACGTAGAGCGACATCAGACACGTAGAGCGACATCAGACACGTAGAGCGACATCAGACACGTAGAGCTACATCAGACAAGTAGAGCAACATCAGACACGTAGAGTGACATCAGACAAGTAGAGCGACATCAGACACGTAGAGCTACATGATATAATAAAACGGACATCAGACAATCATATGACAAAGTAGACGCTAGTTTCTGAACTAACCTGTCGTTTTCAACGCCAAATTCTTCTTTGAACACTTGCTTGATTGCAGGACCATATGCAGGATTTCTTTGAGCATCAAACGAACCCACAGAGCTTATGGTAACAGTAACTGCAGGCTCTTTGGAACCGAAGCGTTGCAGGCGAATTCCTGTGACAATAATCACATTCATTTTCTGTGGGAAACAAGAATTTAAGTCAAACATATCGGTTTAATTCGTCATTTTTCATTCAGAAAATAGAATTGCAACTTTTCTCCTACTTTGGATCCACTAACGTTATGCCTTATCAGTGTAGGTGCGACGTTCCTAGTCCTATCGGAGTGGACGATAAAACGAGAGTCCGTGTACAAGTTGAACGTGTGAAGACAACCTGGGCAGTTCAAAAACCGAGAAGAGCAGATAGGACAAAATTCATTAGAAAGTTTTTAAAAAATAAAATTCCTACAAAAATGTTTACTGTCTTTAAATTACATCGTCCGTCGCCGTGATAGGAGTTCGTGCACTACCGCTGAGATTTTCCGAGTTACTATTAATATGTGTTATAGGTTATGTTACACATATACCAATAATATTTACTCATATATTGTGTTACATCTCGATATGTCATAACCGGTGCCCAGCTGGCGAAGCGACATGGATCTTCAAAATCTCTGTCCCTGGTATTTACTATCATCTCAGATGCTGATGCTTTTCCATGCCATGAAGTCAGGCTGTCCTAATATTTTCTCTTCATTTTCCTCTGTCTAGTCTCTCTCCGATTTTACCAGTTGTCGCTAAGCCGACATCACGTGTCCGAAAAATGATGACCTTTTCTTATATTGATATTAAGTTTTCTCTGTGTCTTGTCCTCATTCAACACCTCAACATTAGTCATTTTGATCGATGTGATTCTTATCATTCTTCTGTAAAACTACATCTCTGTGGCCTCCAGAGATTTTTTCTGTTTGTTTACTGTCCATAACTGGCATCCGTATGTTAGTATTGGTTCTATGTAGCACTGTACAACTCTCATTCTGATCTCAATTGAGAATGACTTGTATATAATACTTCTCATTTTCTGGAACGCCTCTTTGTCCTACCTTATTCTGATCTTTATTTCTGATCTGTATGTTGAGGGCAGGCAGCCAGTCCCCCAGGCGGCAGACCAGACAGTTAGCTTCAGTGTATAGGTTAGATATTTGAATAGCTGACTGAGTATTTGCACACTAAATCTGCATGTGTTTAATAACAGCAGAGTGGCAATACTAAACGAGACCTGACGTAGTAAAATTAATCGACGTAGTGTTGGGTAGTGACGGGTAGTAAACAGAGAAACGACAATAGGGATTCATGATGGATGGACATGCTGCATGAACTATCCACTCATACACTTATATCAATCAATAAATATGCCTATGTAAACTCTACATGGTTATTGAGTATATCTTAGTTACGAATGAATGCTCTAAGAGAGAAAGGAGACAATATTAGCTGAGAATAACATCTGTCGCAACTACAAACCAAATAGGAACGTACTATTACTTTTTATATATATTTACACTTCGTGAATGCGAGGGATCTAATGGAGAAGGATCAAGAGTAAGGACCACATAAAGAATAAGTTGAAACTAATGGTAGGAATGTAATGTAGGAAACAGAAGAAATCACGATGGTAGGAACCACAATGAGGAGCACACGAACAAGCCACCACTCGGACCTGACCATACAGATGACAAGGAGGAACCTGAGATTATTTTATAAACCCAGTCTCATGTTAGAAAATAGCAATCACAAAGATCTATCACTCCGAAATATGAAACGTTACTCCATCGATCTCAAAGGAGAAAAGAATAGGGCGCACCCCCACTACAACATGTATCTACCATCTGATGTTACCAGGACTCCGAGATATTTAAACTTATACACTTGTCTTACCTCCGTCTCACTTGCTATGACGGTGCATTTTGACCACCAAATACAAAGACAACTAAAAATACATAAAATAAAACAAACTACTAAATACCAGACTAGAAGGGGAACATCTAAATTAGTAATAAATTTGACAACAATTTTCAGTTACAACAACAAAATGCAGACAAGAAATAAACACAAATAAATGAGTAAGTATTCTTACTTCGAGAGGTTTTCCCAGCGTGTCTGCCACGACTTTAGCTATCCGATCCTCAACGCCATCCTTCAGTACAGACTCGTTCAAGTTTGTGTGTATGTGAATGTATGGCATTTTGTCTAGTATTGTTGACACTTTCTTTACACTGGCAGAAGAAATCAGCAGAAATTTTAATAAGGAAGGATTGATTTATTTATTGATTGAATAGTTGATTGATTTATTGATTGAATAGTCACTTGATTGATTGAATAGTTTGATTGATTGAACAGTTTGATTGATTGATTGATTGATTGATTGATTGATTGATTGATTGATTGATTGATTGATTGATTGATTGATTGATGATCATTGCACTTATGTGAGTAGCTATGTATGCTCTGATCTCTTTTTTTGCAAATGAAGATCTCAGCGGCAGTACACAAACTCTGTAGTGCCGGCGAGGGTCCCCGATTTAATTCAGAGGATGTAGGAATCTTTCATTATAAAATTGTTTTCATGAAATGTGCCCGGGCAGTGGATTTCCAGCCTGATCTTCTCGATTTTGAACTACCAATTGTTGATTTACGTGCTCAACTTGAACATGCTTCTTAGATTGTATCGTCCATCTCCGATATTACTAGGAACTCGATCTTACCTACACTGGGATCAGGAATTTCTGGAAAAATATACCAATCGCTCCACGCGGGAGTGAGCCGAGTGTAATAGTGTTCGTGGGTGAGAAGGACAAAAAGGTATCAAATTCCAATAGGCCACAGAAAACAAGTCAAAAGTTCAAAAGTTTAATTAAGTAGGCGACCCACGAAGCTGTTTAAAAATGCAACGCTAGGTTTCCCAAAATAAATTAGGCAGACGAAGCCATTATGGAAATACTACATGAATTTCCGAAAGATAAGTAGGATGACCTGATTTGTTAAAGACTGAGATTGGAAATTAAGCAGGGATGCCGGACAGATTTATGGACGATTTCTCAGGAAGATAGACACCGGTAGAGTCAGTAATCATTAGTATGATAATGAAACGAAATGGAGATATTTTGGGGCAAGACAAAGGTGGGTTTTTGGTCCCATATAAATAGACGGTGACGAAAATTCAAAAAGACAAGAGACGTGCGGAACGTAGAGAAACTTGCAGAGCTCGCAAAGGGCAGACGGAATGGCCCAGTGTGCTGCGTTGAAGAGACTGAAATTGAGTTCGAATATGTGAGTATGGCTAGACACTCCGACAGCCGATAGGACACATAGAGAGAGAAACAACTTAGCAGTAGCAACTTAGCAGAAGAGACTTAGCAGAAAGACTTTAGAACTCGGATAGAGATTTGCCGAACATGGAGAGAGTCTTGCAAAACTCCCAAAAGGGCAGACGAAATGGCCCAGTGTGCTGAGTTGAAGAGACGACCAACGCTGACTTCGGATATGTGAGTATAACTAGACATGTGTAGTGTGGACAGCAGATTCATAAATAGATCCACACAGCAGAGTAGCCACGATCAGACCTATAGACAAATCTGATAGAGAATAGAAGTAGCATCTTATAGAGACAGACAGCACTAGAGAAAGCCTTACCTGTTCAACTGGAAATATATATCTTCTAAATTGCCATTTGTAGAAAAGTGACCAAGTTATCAGAGCCTCGTTTTACAGATATGATCTTAATGTATAAAAGTAACTTTCATCAAGAGACAAAAAATAGACACTTTGAAGAAATATATATCTTTGAAGTCACAAGTAACAGACCCATGGAACACTCAACTGAACAGCTGTTCCACAGAAAACTATTAACATTTTAAAATAGACAGAGGCATTCTAAGGACTTCAGACTAACCTGTACAATACAATTATGTGATGAACTTGTATTAGAGATTCAATAGAGTGTAGGACTTGAATAGTGAAGATGTGTGCTTATATAATCAAGTGGTTATAGTTTAGCATTTTATATTGTAAGGTGATATATCATTTTCAGAGTGAGGTAATCATGTTGGGACTATATTGTATGTTATATATATATGTATGAATATGATATATGTGTTGTAGATGTAAAGGTGCTATATAGATGAAAAATGCATATAATAAAGATTGAAATACAGAATTGGGTTTCATATATTTATATGAAAGGTTAATTACGGCGTGATTAATATAAGCGGACAGAGAGTGATCGCCCACAAATGATGCCGTCGTAGACCTAGGATATCGAAACACCTGGGATGATTGCTAGCCACTATACAAGACGTAGCACGAGCCATTGTTTTGAACCTGAAATGACCGCTGTTGTGTTCGATATATCAAGAGCAAAGTAGAAGAGAAGATTTGAGATGGTACAAAGATCACGATTTTTGGAGGCTACATTTGTTTTTGAAGTAGAATCTGTCAACTCAACTACCTGTAGTCAACGCAGGTAGATTTATGACGGTGATTAAGGAAGGTCTAGTAGAAGGAGATACGGGAACAAGATACCTATAGAAATTTGTGTCCGTGTGGGGCGTGGAAGGAGGAAAGAGCAGCTCAGGTATTTTACAAATTGTTAAAAGTTGTAATAAAATTGGAAAGGAAGAGCGGGGTAGTGTTTATTTTATAGTAGATTGTTTGTAGAAATTGGAAAGTTATTTCAGATATTAAAATAGTTAAGAATTGTAGCCTGTAGGTTGTTAATGACAATTTGTTCAAGATCATTAATAACATTGATATTTGCTGCCGACCTTGTAATTACTTTCACAGTATAACAACTTGCTTTTGATTTCAGCTTTGAAATTTACAAGATGGGGCATAGGTTAGACAGTGTTTATTTCAGATTATTGATTTGTTTTTGTTGTCACGGTGTGGGGCATTTTGCTATAGAATGCCCATCTAAACATAGAAGGAGAAGTAGGGGGCAGTTTAAAAATAATAGGTTGTCTGCCAGAGACAGCAGAAATGTAAGGTCAGGGAGAAGATGGTCTTTTAGAGAACAAAGAAGTTATGCTATTAATTGTTTCAAGGAAATTAGAAACCAGAAATGTCAAGACATTGAGATGAGACAAACTGAAGAACTTAAGCAGCAAAATTTCAACTTACTAGAGAAACTGCAGAATAGTATTGAAGATAACCAATCTATGGGTAGTACGATTGAAGATTTACGGAAACAGTTAGACAAAGCCGATAGACAACAGAGTGCTTTAGAAATTGAGTTAGAAATTGGTCGCAAGGAGTTGGATAGAATGAAAAATGAAGGTTTACAACAAGAGATGGACAAAGGAAAATTGAAGTTTAGGGATGTTGCTGTTGGGGAAGATCAGAGCGAACGAGAAGAAATATATAGCGCAGAGATGGAGAGAAGGAAAGAGACAACCGAGATGAAGAAGAGGTTAAAGAAGTTACAGATGACCGTTGACGAGCAAGATGAGGTAATAAAAGTGTTTCAGGGAGACGATAAATTCCAACTAGAAGAGATAAAGCGATTACAAGAAGAGATAAATAGGTTGACTGAAGACAAGGAAGGGCAGAGAAACATGATAGAGAGATTGAATGACGAGCTTGACGCTGTGAGTATGGCAGGAGTAGAAGAGAAACCAGGAAGAATATATGGAGTACAAATGGCGAACAAGGAAGTGCAGGGAACCAAAAGTAAGATGAGGGCATATCAGAAGGATCATGAAGTTGATAATCAGAAGCTTCCGCCTGGCCATCCATGCCATTTATGTAAAAGGGTATTTGCTACTGCAGCTTATTTATCAAACCACGTAGAGGAGCATCAAAATTCAACGTCGATCAACATAAAAAAAGTAAAAGGTATAGCGGCGGTTAAAGAAACAAAGAGAACAGAATGTGAGGAGAAAGCATATTGGAAGGCAATGGAGAAGTGGGTGAGAAGCTGCAGCAAAAATATCGTCAACAGAGAATAGAAGAGGCAGGCCTTGCAGCTGGGGAAAAGGAGGTAGCAGAGGTTAGAGAAAAGAAGGAAACAGAGACGGCCGCCGACCTTACCAAGGCTGAATGGGATGATCTTGTGGCCGCCAAGAAAAGAGAAATGGCAGTAATTAGAGAAAAGGAGGGGAAATGGAGAAGGAGGAAACAAAGACAGTATATCATGTAGGTGGGAAGAGACATGAGGCGTGGATAAAGCGGTGGTAGAGATGTATGGGAGAGAGAGAGAGAGAGATAGATAGAAAGAGATATACAGAAGTGGTCCGTAACAAACTATAAACAGACTAATCTTTGGGTCAAAGGTTCATGCAGGTGACGGTCAGTTATGCCGTCTTGAGGTCTAAGAATTTACACACGTGGAAAAGGAAAATGAATTTCGTTGTATTTTATTTGGTGGAATTTGTATTGATTTTGACCTGTTTTGCTGTTATATATGAAGTGGTTTATTTAGCATGTGGCTACACAACTTATGGTAGCATATGCTGATTTATGAAAATAACTAGGTCAGTCAATGGTTTGGTATTTCAGGTGACTTGAACTTGCAATGCCCTGTGGTACTGTGACTTACCTGTAAGGTGTGAATTTTTTCATAAAAGGTTGGAGGAAAAACAGGGGCGTGGTCAGTAGAGGGCCGAGACTACAGAGAGAGATCACACGAGGTCATGGTTGTTAGGTGTGAGAGTCCTATCATGTTCAACATTTCTGAATGCTGAACGGTTTCTGTTGTATTGTTGGTTGTTGATGGTTCAATATTGAGATGTCTGTTTACAAAAATGTATAGTAATACATGCCTTAATGTAGAGGAGGAAATGAAATATGTGGTGAAATCAAGAGTAGATTTCATACATTGGGAAAGGTCTGGTTATAAGCATTTAATGGACTGAGCATGGTGGTTAGAGTAATCACTGAGATGCGTGACGGTACACGTGAGAATGTAAGTCGAAAGATGGGACTTACTAGTACTGATGTTTTGAGAGGAGTGATAGGACTCGAATCTTTGTGGGTAACATTTGGAACACATTCCAAAGTGTTATTTTGGGAAGTTAATGATGATTTTTCATGAGCCAAGTATGCCAGTAAAGAAAACGGTTTTCTTCGTATAACTGGATGTGGTAGGAAGATCATCGATTTAGGTGACGCCACGAGTAGAATTTTGGCAGACACAGTAAGGAATAACTGTGAAAGGAAGGAGTCACGTGAGCTGTAGAGAGGATAAACTCTGCAACGGGATCTTGCGTGAAACTTGACTCACTCACAACCATTATAGAAGGACGGATATGGGGACTATAATGAGTTACGAAATGATGATTCATGATGGTTATCTAATCATGCTGAATTGGTGTCATGAATCTTGATTTATGTTTACATTTTAGTTCCTTTTGTCTTGATGTTGATTTTTGGATTAATGACATATTTCATGCATTTTGATTGATATTTGAAGTTTGTTGTAATGTATTTTGAAAATTTTCTCTTTGGTTGTGGGATTGGTGTTTTATATGAATATGTTTGTATAACTGATGTTTTCAATGATAATGAATGATTAATAATGATTATTGATAAATTAGTGAACTGAAAACTGTAGTAATGGAACTTGGTGGTAATATTGGTAGAGAACCATGGGGAGAAATGGGATGAAATCTTCTTTCCACAGAGAAGGAGTAACGGTTCTACACTGGAGGAGATTAAGCTCCAGTAGATCAGTTGACATGCTCATGTCATGGGGTTAGGAAAGTAAATTTAGTCTTACTAAACAGTGGTTTGGTACAAGAGTGTACAATTAAGTTCAGATGAACTATGTTGAGATTCTTTTTGGATACTTGAATAATTTAGTTTTCATGTTGTGCTTATATGGGTATTTTTATGTTGGCATTTGAGATGTATATTTTAGACTTCAAGTGGGGCTCACATGTTTTGTGGGTTAGTAGGAAAATGTTCTAGGGACAGGAGATGCGCTGCATATCTTATAGAGGTTAGAAGGGTAAGTTTGATCTTAGGATCAATCTTGAAAGAATACAGGGGAAGATTATGTAATAGTGTTCGTGGGTGAGAAGGACAAAAGGTATCAAATTCCAATAGGCCACAGAAAAACAAGTCAAAAGTTCAAAAGTTTAATTAAGTAGGGCGACCCACGAAGCTGTTTAAAATGCAACGGCTAGGTTTCCCAAAATAAATTAGGCAGACGAAGCCATTATGGAAATACTACATGAATTTCCGAAAGATAAGTAGGATGACCTGATTTGTTAAAGACTGAGATTGGAAATTAAGCAGGGATGCCGGACAGATTTATGGACGATTTCTCAGGAAGATAGACACCGGTAGAGTCAGTAATCATTAGTATGATAATGAAACGAAATGGAGATATTTTGGGACAAGCTCCGACAGCCGATAGGACACATAGAGAGAGAAACAACTTAGCAGTAGCAACTTAGCAGAAGAGACTTAGCAGAAAGACTTTAGAACTCGGATAGAGATTTGCCGAACATGGAGAGAGTCTTGCAAAACTCCCAAAAAGGGCAGACGAAATGGCCCAGTGTGCTGAGTTGAAGAGACGACCAACGCTGACTTCGGATATGTGAGTATAACTAGACATGTGTAGTGTGGACAGCAGATTCATAAATAGATCCACACAGCAGAGTAGCCACGATCAGACCTATAGACAAATCTGATAGAGAATAGAAGTAGCATCTTATAGAGACAGACAGCACTAGAGAAAGCCTTACCTGTTCAACTGGAAATATATATCTTCTAAATTGCCATTTGTAGAAAAGTGACCAAGTTATCAGAGCCTCGTTTTACAGATATGATCTTAATGTATAAAAAGTAACTTTCATCAAGAGACAGAAAAATAGACACTTTGAAGAAATATATATCTTTGAAGTCACAAGTAACAGACCCATGGAACACTCAACCGAACAGCTGTTCCACAGAAAACTATTAACATTTTAAAATAGACAGAGGCATTCTAAGGACTTCAGACTAACCTGTACAATACAATTATGTGATGAACTTGTATTAGAGATTCAATAGAGTGTAGGACTTGAATAGTGAAGATTTGTGCTTATATAATCAAGTGGTTATAGTTTAGCATTTTATATTGTAAGGTGATATATCATTTTCAGAGTGAGGTAATCATGTTGGGACTATATTGTATGTTATATATATATGTATGAATATGAAATATGTGTTGTAGATGTAAAGGTGCTATATAGGTGAAATATATGCATATAATAAAGATTGAAATACAGAATTGGGTTTCATATATTTATATGAAAGGTTAATTACGGCGTGATTAATATAAGCGGACAGAGAGTGATCGCCCACACGAGTACCTTTGAAACGAGAGGCAAGCATTGAACTTCTACGTCACAGAAACCCAGAGAGTTATATGTGCTGCTCAATGATACAGCAGTCAATGTAGGGTTTAATGTGTGCATTAACCGCCACCAGGTTTCTCGGTGCATGTGCATATTTCATAACTTGATATCTCCTGTTTGTATTCTTACAATGTATTTATGAGGAAATCACATTTTAAAATAAAGACAACATCAAGAATCTTTCTGTCTTTGCTCTAATCCTGTTTTTTTGTATCAGCGTCAGGTTATAAGAAGAGATTTATAGAACGGGTTTTTGTGTGAGCTTCATAAATAGTGTCTTTCTCCGACTGTTATTTCTGAGGTCCCTTTTGTGCGTACGACCTTTGCTTTGTATCCCTGCTTTGCTTTGTATCCCTGCTTTTGCTTTGTATCCCCTGCTTTGCTTTGTATCTCCTGCTTTTGCTTTATCTCCTGCTTTGCTTTGTATCTCCTGCTTTTGCTTTGTATCTCCTGCTTTTGCTTTGTATCTCCTGCTTTTGCTTTGTATCTCCTGCTTTTGCTTTGTATCTCCTGCTTTTGCTTTGTATCTCCTGCTTTTGCTTTGTATCTCCTGCTTTTGCTTTGTATCCCCTGTATCGGAGTAGCATTACTCTTTGAAGGGCACTGTCTGTTGGTAATCTGCGTATGTGGCCAAACCATTTAATTTGTTGTTTCTTGATGAAGTTCAGTACTGATGTTGTACCTACTTTTATCCTGTTGTCTTCAGTTGTAAACCGGTCTCTTCTTGATACACTTATCATTCTGCGTAGACACTTCATCTCTGTCGTGACTAGTTTTTTTCTATCATTTAATGTCAGCATCTAGGTTTGGCACTGATATCATAATGTTGGGAGAATAATGGTACTGAACAATGTTGGTTTAACGTTTGTGGTGACATGTTTGAATTTCAAATTTCTTGCCATTTGTCATATGATTTGATTTGCTTGATTGTATCTGTGTTGGATTTCGTAAGTTATTCTTTCATTTGCTGACCCCCACTGTCCCTCCCTTCCTCAACATTACTGACACTTCTAACGGAACGACAATGTCTGGTAACGTTTGATGTCAGTGACGTCATATAAGTGACGTCGTCTAAATGGCATCGTATAAGGACGCTATAAGTGGCGTCGTATAGAGACGGCATATAATGACGTCGTATAAGTGACGTCATATAAATGACGTCGCATAGTGACTCGTAAAGTGACGTCATAGGTGACGTCGTATAAGTGAGCTCATATAAGTGACGTCGTATAGTGACGTCGTATAAGTGACGTCGTATAAGTGACGTCTGTAAGTGACGTCAGTCATAATGACGTCGTATAAGTGACGTCGTATAAGTGACGTCGTATAAGTGACGTCGTGTAAGTGACGTCGTATAAGTGACGTCGTATAAGTGACGTCGTATAAGTGACGTCGTATAAGTGACGTCGTACAAGTGACTCGTATAAGTGACGTCGTATGAAGTACGTCGTATAAGTGACGTCATATAAAGTACGTCACTATAAGGACGTCGTATAAGTGACGTCGTGTAAGTGACGTCGTATAAGTGACGTCGTATAAGTGACGTCGTATAAGTGACGTCTATAGGTGACGTCGTATAATGAACGTCGTAAGTGACGTCGTATAAGTACGTCGTCGTAAGTGACGTCTATAAATAACGTCGTATAAGTGACGTCGTATAAGTGACGTCGTATAAGTGACGTCGTATAAGTGACGTCATATAAGTGGACGTCGTGTAAGTGACGTCGTGTAAGTGACGTCGTATAAGTGACGTCGTATAAGTGACGTCGTATAAGTGACGTCGTGAAGTGCGTCGTATAGGTGACGTCGGTAAGTGACGTCGTATAAGTGGCGTCGTATAAGTGACGTCGTATAATGACGTCGTGAAGTGACGTCGTGTAAGTGATGTCGTATAAGTGACGTCTATAAGTGACGTCGTATAGTGACGTCGATAAGTGACGTCGTATAAGCTGACGTCGTATAAGGACGTCGTACTAAGTGACGTCGTGTAAGTGACGTCGTTAAGTGACGTCGTGTAAGTGACGTCGTATAAGTGACGTCGTATAAGTGACGTCGTATAAGTGACGTCGTATAATGACGTCGTATAAAGTGACGTCGTATAAGTGACTCATGTCATAAGTGACGTCGCAGTATAAGTGACGTCGTATAAGTGACGTCGTATAAGTGACGTCGTATAAGTGACGTCGTATAAGTGACGTCGTATAAGTGACGTCCGTATAAGTGACGTCTGTAAGTGACGTCATATAAGTGACGTCTATAAGTGACGTCTGTCAAATAGTCGTATAAGTGACGTCGATAAAATGACGTCTCATAAGTGACGTCGATAGGTGACGTCTATAAGTGACGTCGTATAAGTGACGTCGTATAAGTGACGTCGTGTAAGTGACGTCGTATAAATAACGTCGTATAAGTGACGTCGTATAAGTGACTCGATAGTGACGTCGTTAAGTGACGTCGTATAAGTGACGTCGTATAAGTGACGTCGTATAAGTGACGTCGTATAAGTGACGTCGTAAGAAGTGACGTCGTATAAGTGACGTCGTATAAGTGACGTCGTATAAGTGACGTCGTATAAGTGACGTCGTATAGTGACGTCGTATAAGTGACGTCATAAGTGACGTCGTATAATGACGTCTATAAGTGACGTCGTATAAGTGACGTCGTATAAGTGACGTCGTATAAGTGACGTCGTATAAGTGACGTCGTATAAGTGACGTCGTAGTGACGTCAAGTCGTAAGTGACGTCGTATAATAACGTCGTATAAGTGACGTCGTATAAGTGACGTCATATAAGTGAGACGTCGTAAGTGACGTCGGTAGACGTCGTATAAGACGTCGTATAAGTGACGTCGTATAAGTGACGTCGTGCAGGACGTCATAAGTGACGTCGTGTAAGTGACGTCGTATAAGTGGCGTCGTATAAGTGACGTCGTATAAGTGACGTCGTGTAAGTGACGTCGTGTAAGTGACGTCGTGTAAGTATGACAGAGTAGTCTTGAAATCAACTCAATAAACTGTCTTATCAACCTATCGTTTCAGATACTTCTTCAAAATTGTCTGCCCAATATAGCAACTGATAAAACTAGCATTACGAAGCAGATATTTTTATTAACGGAGAGAAAATTGAAAATGTGAACAGTTTTGAATATCTTGGTTCACTACTAACAGATGGAATGAAGGAAATTGACAGAAAAACAGAAATGGTCTTACAAAAAAATTAAACAATTAAAAACAATATGAAATGGAAATGTAAGAAAAACAAAGATCAGAATACTAAGAGCATGCATATTCCTAGTGGCGTGGATGTGAAACATGGACATTTAACAAAGCAGAGGAAAAACATATGTGCTTTTGAATATAATTGTTACAGAAGAGTCCTCCGTATATCATGAACAGAGAAGAGAACAAATAGATCTATCCAGAAAGAACTAAAAATCAAAGAAAACTGACTGATGTTAGAAATAAAAATAAGACAATTTAAATATTTTAGACATATAAAAATACACGAAAGGTTAGAAGACCATAATGGAAGGAGGATGCCAGCAAAGAAAAGACCATAATGGAAGGAGCATGCCAGCAAGAAAGGACCATAATGGAAGGAGGCATGCCAGCAAAGAGAAGACCATAATGGAAGGACATGCCAGCAAGAGACCATCATGGAAGGGCATGCCAGCAAGAGAGACCATCATGGAAGGAGGCATGCCAGCAAAGAAGAGAAGACCATCATGGAAGGAGGCATGCCAGCAAAGAAGAGAAGACCATCATGGAAGGAGGCATGCCAGCAAAGAAGAGAAGAGGAAGACCATGAAGAAATTGGATTCAGAAATTAACAGGAATTGAGCATGACGGCTGCAAAGGCGGAACATCTGACCTATGAGAGAGAGAGAAATTCGAAAGGATTGTTAGGGTAACAAAGTTCTGCTCCGGACAAGCTATATCATGACGATGATGATGATGATGATTACTCCCTAAGTCTGTCCTGTAAGTGAATGATCCAACAAGACAGCAGATGTCTTACGTCAGTGATAACCTTCACCTAGTTATGTCCTCAACTAACCTGAAGTCAGTGATAACCTTCAGTTATGTCCTCAACTAACCTGAAGTCAGTGATAACCTTCAGTTATGTTATCAACCAATGATAACTGAATGTATCACACAACTGGCATGTGTTTGATAGCATAAACAATCGTATCACAACCTTGTCTTAGTTAGTTACCTGGGGCGGCAAACTTAGCAAGGAGTAGTTGTCCCATTCGTTTTCCCCAGTACACTGGTAGCCAGGTAGCCAGGTAGCCAGGTAGCCAGATAGCCAGGTAGCCATAGCAGACAGTCTTTCTTTCTTAGTATTACTTTTCTCTAATCCTGTTTTGTCTCACAGCGTCGGCATAAGAAGAAATTACTAGAAAGGGACTTTTGTGTGCGCTACATAGTTGCAGTGGCGGCTCGTCATTAAGGGCCAGTGGGGCTAGGCCCCACTTGTTTGATGGAATGTTTATCGATATCCCCGCGTACCTGTGGTCTAATACTTGATTTGTTATTATATTTTCCAGTGGCGGCTCGTGCTCATTTTTGTTAGTGAGGCCAGACAAAAATTTTCCGAAAAATCATGGTTTTGGGTTAGGTTATATTTTAATATATAAAGTAGTAAGTACATGTTACACTTTATTTTTGGTGGGGCCCTGCCCCAATATCCATTAATGACGAGCCGCCACTGATATTGTCAATCATCTCTAGCATTGTATCTCTCCCAGATTTATTCTCATTCTTAAATCATTCTAACTTCAATCAACTACCATGACTGCAAGCGTAGGCGATCATGTTTCTCCACAACTATCTCTCTCTCTCTCTCTCTCTCTCTCTCTCTTGGTGCAGTTAATCAGTTCTGACGTCGATCTTATGTCGAATCACGATGTCAGACCATCCAGCATCAGTTCTCTCTGTCTTCCACGATCTCTCCTTCCCTGAACTGTATCTGTTGTCACTATATGTTCTAAGCCCTCCTATTTCCATTATATGTCCGAAGAACCTTGATTGTCTGATTATTATGCCTCTTAAAATATTGTCTGAATATTGGTAGTCTCATTCTGAAATTATTCTAAATACTAAAAAAGTTAATTGCATATCCTTTACAGTTTTTGCGAATCAACCCCAGCTTTTTAACGCTGTTTGAGATTTTCTAGGCATTATTACGTTCAGTAGTTTGCCATTGCTTTCTGAACGGGTGGTGCCATCGTCGTTTTGTAAAAATCCACACGAAACAAATTGCAACCAAACTGTCCGCAGCGTGATTCGAACTCAGAACGTCGGGGTTAATAGACCGAGTCACTATTAAATACTACAAATAAAAAAAAACAAGAAAACATCTGGATTCTCCTAAAGAAGTAACCTCTGTATTCTTCATGTTTGATGGCCTACACGCTCTGATATAACTAAAACAATGTTCGTCCTTAGGATGAAAAAGGCGTGCCTCAGTTTAACCCCTTCGTCCTTCTGAACCGGTACACTGTCTCCTGACAGTTTGTAACATGACACAAAGCTGGTAGACTTACTAATTTTGTATACATTGGAAAATACATGCGGTCGGAGATGAAATAAATGATAGAGTTGAAGGGTTTAAGAAGCTTTCGCCAGTGTGTTGCTGGAGCCATAAGGGAGCAAAGAATAGTAACACTGCAACCTACAAGGCGCGTCGTAAGAGGCAACTGAGGTAGGGGTCTAGGAAAGCTACCCTAGTAAATAAAAAAGCGTTGCAGAACTCGGATGGACTAGCCTACTTGTAAGCACATAACTAGCACAACATACAATCGTTTTTAGGCTCAGATTACATAGAAATCACAAAGCGTGGTTTAACAAGTGTCGATGTGAAGCTTTCGAAGAGAAAGAAGTATACATTGCAATATAAATACGTTCGTATGTGAACAAAATTACAGAGGGAAAGAGTTAACGAAGCTTTAACTTACAAGATAACAAACAAACAAATCAACAAATTAACAAACAAATTAACAAACAAATTAACAAAAAAGTATCTAAGACGAACCTGATCCTAGTCCAAACAGTGACAGAGCTAAACAGAAAATGTGAAATTATTACAACTCAAAGGTTGTCGTTCTTAGTCCTATTATTCTTGGTCCTATAAATGACAAATAGTTACGAAACACGCCTCCCTTTATCTTATCTGATATTAGAATAGTATTTATGTTTTTATCTGCTCGTGTTTATCCTTACAAAGTATGCTAGACTCAGGTATGAATAACTCGTAAGTGTCGTCGCTAGGTAGCACTTGATAAAGACAACGAACTTACAAAGTAATTGTGTCTGTTACTGGTTTAGATCAAGTGTCATCACCTGCATACTCACTTCAAGTAGTGGAATACAACCCAAGTAGTTAGTGAAGCGTTATATTATTATATAATTGGAATGACAACCTAGTATGTCATTATCTTGTAGTGCGTAGGAACAACATATATGTGTTTTTGAATATAAGTGGTACAGGGGAGTACTCCGTATATCATGGACAGAGAAGAGAACAATTAGATCTATCCAGAAAAAAAACCTCAGAATCAAAGAAAACTGGCTGGTGCTATAAATAAGAATGGAAAAATTGAAGTATTTAGGGCATTTAAAGAGACAGATTATAAATTCAATCTTTATACCAACACTTTGCTACCAGAGCCAAACATGGGCACTGACAAAAGAACAAGAAAGGAAAATTACCACATGCGAAATGAGATGCCTGAGTAAATAAAACAAGAAGAGACCATATAAGAAATGAGGAAATTAGAAGATCAGTCGGAACAACACCTGCTATTAGATTTATTGAAAAACAGAGACTCAAATGGTTTGGCCACTTGGTCAGAATGAACCGAATACACCAGTTGCAAGAGCGTACAACCTGAAAATGGAATCATCAAGAGTAAGGGGCAGACCAAGAAAAAGATGGGTTGATGGAGTTACAGACAACTTAAAACTCCACAATACCACACCATATCAAGCGACCGAGCGTGCATTATCTCGGAAACCGATCATCAGTTAAACCTGCTACGCCTAGCGGCAAAAAGCAGAGAAGGACAAAAGAAAGAAAGAAAGAGACACTAAGGATTGGAGAATGGTTTATAAGGGTAAGGGACCCTTACACAAACAACAAGAACGAAAATCCAGTCCTTCGAAACTAAATGCTACAGAAAGATCTGGGAATACCATGGACAGAAAAAAAAGGAAGAACACTGACGTCCTGAAGGAACTGAAAGTTAAGACAATTAACTGATAAACAACATACTATACAGAAAAATTAGATACTTTGGTCACATCAAGCGTCACGATGACCTGGAGAGAACAATATTAGAGGGCAGGGTCACAGGACGCAGAGGCAGACCAAGAAGAAGAGGGTTACAAGATATTAAAGAAACCATGAATATGACCATCGACGAAGTGGGTGAGCTGGCTAGAGACAGAGTGAATTTCAGATGCGCTGGTAAGAGAGCAACGTCCTATAAAGGACACGCACATTGATGACGATGAAGGGTTGGAGAAGACCCTCATGGAAGGAGACATCACGGCAAAGAGGAAGACTACGAAGAAGCTGGATTCAGGATGTAACTGATGTTTTGAACATTGCGGCTGCAGAGGTGGGACATCTGGCCTAAGAGAGAGCTAAATTTCGAAGGACTGTTAGAGTGGTTAAAGTTCTGCTCAGGACAAACTATTTGATGACGACGAATTGGAAACGTTTGCTCAACTCCATAATCTGGAAAGCTATGCGGACAGGAGCTTTGCTCTTGGCAAGGACACCAACGTCAGACGAAGCCATGTGGAAACCTGGTAGACCTGAAGCTGTCTAGTTTGTGGTCAACAGTGGATTAAGCGCATGGCCAGAGATCGTTGAAGAAGAAGACAGGTCGAAGGATAGAATGCAACAGAATGTAACCTCCTGGTCGTTCCGGTTTGGGGTTGAGCAAGGGGCTGACAACTCATTCCTGTAAAAAGCAAAATCAATATAGATGGAGACTGCAGTAAAACTATGTGGCATGGTGAAACACGTAATAACAAAGTACTGTAGTTTTACAAAATACAAACACAATGACAATACATAGCAACTTTCGACCAAAAAGGCCTTTATCAAGCAAACGTTAAATGAATTTCTTTTGCAGACGATCAGGCAATCATATCAACAACAGAAGAACAGCTACAACAACACATCAACAGACTCCAGTTAGCATGTAACGAATACAACATGAGAATTAACATCGACAAAACAGAAGTAATGACATTCGCCAGAGAGGAAAACACTACCAACATCTCCATCGATAATCATCTACTAAATCAAGCAAAAGATTTCACATACCTGGGGAACATTTTTTCAGCAAATGGAAGAAAAACTAATGAAATTCAACACAGATGCAACAAAGCAAATCAAATGATAGGGCAAATGGCGCCAATTTTAAGATGCAAACACGTCACCATGAACACAAAAAGAGCAATGTTCAACACAATATTTTTCTCCACATTATGTTACCAGTGCCAAACCTGGACGCTGACAACAAACGATAGAAGAAAACTAGTCACAACAGAGATGAAGTGTCTACGCAGAATGCTGGGTGTAACAAGAAGAGACCGGTTGAGAAATGAAGACATCAGGAAAAAAGTGGGTACAACATCAGTACTAGACTTCATCAAGAAACAACAAATTAAATGGTTCGGTCACGTAAGCAGATTACCATCAGACAGTGCACCCCAAAGAGCAATGCTGCTCCGATACAATGGGTACAAAGCAAAAGGCCGGCCACGCAAAAGATGGACCTCAGAGATAACAGAGGCGACGAAAGAGACTATCTACGAAGCGCATACTAGGGCCCGTTTTGAAATCTCTTCCTGACCTGACGCTGTGAGGCATACAGGATTCGAGAAAGAAGAAGAAGAAGACTATATGACTGTAAAAAGTATCGTGTTACGGAAACGAAAGCAAGATATATCTATGTTACATCAAGATATATCTATGTTACATCAAGATATATCTATGTTACATCAAGATATATCTATGTTACATCAAGATATATCTATGTTACATCGGGTGTAGGAAGCGAGGTCAATCATGCAACTGATTTTATGAAGGAGGGAGATCCAACAAGAAAAATATCCACCCGAACAGCGGATGGAAGAGAAGATCTGGACGTCCAAGGAAAATATGGCGGAGGGTAGGGGAGGGAAATATTGTGACCTGACGTTAAACAGTTGCTAGAAGGGCGGCAACAGAAATCAACAATGGAAGTCTCTTGTGGAAGCCATATGTGTCAAACGAGACAGGAATTAACCATCACTCTATATGTTTCGACACCTGCATGGAAACCCTCGAAGACATCATAGGCGAAGACCGCAACGTTACACCATGTTTCCATCCCAGGTCTGTAACATTCGAGACTGGATGGGAAGATATGGCAGCTTTCCAGGCTCCACGCCAGTCGACGTTCTACGATTTTCTACAGAAGCTTGCCCATCGCATTTTGCATCGCAATAATTTGTAGCCAGCTATCTTGAAGTGATCTTTGTTTGGTTTCGGCAATGGTAGTAGGTAGCTGAAGAGCCACTCCTCCCTGATCTCACATCCTTGGATGTTGATATTGAATTCTTTGACCATGTCATCCATGTCAGTATTTGGTAAATTGTTGATATCTTGATATCGAATGTCATCAGGATCTGTTGCAGTGTTGGCGGACTTTTCAAGTATTGTCATAATGTCCTCAACATTGACACAATATTCTTATATTGTCTTGATGTGCTCAACATTGACACAATATTCTTATATTGTCATGATGTGCTCAACATTGACACAATATTCTTAATCTAACACCGAATCAATGTACCACTCTCTGCTATGGCAATCCGGGTCATCATTCTTTCAGCCTCGTCACTCTGGTACATCGACTAATTGATTGATTGATTAATTGATTGATTGGTAAGACCCACATCATTGCACTTCTGTGAGTAACCATCTGTGCTTCGATTTCTTTCTTACACAGCAAGGTCTCAGCGGCAGTGTACAAACTCTGTAGCACTGGCTAGGGCCCCCGATACAATCTGATACAATAACATTACATTACAAACGCATTACACTACAATGCACTACATAACAATATTAAAACACCCATAACGTTACAAGATATAACAAACTAGTTTACTGAATTCATAATTTTATGAGATATGTTCACATAAATTGTTCAAATAGAAGATTACATATGTTCACATAAATTGTTCAGATAGAAGATTACATATGTTCACATAAATTGTTCAAATAGAAGATTACATATGTTCACATAAATTGTTCAGATAGAAGATTACATATGTTCACATAAATTGTTCAAATATAAGATTACATATGTTCACATAAATTGTTCAGATAGAAGATTACATATGTTCACATAAGTTGTTGAAATAGAAGATTACATATGTTCACATAAATTGTTCAAATAGAAGATTACATATGTTCACATAAATTTTTTAAAATAAAGATTACTTATGTTCACATAAATTGTTCAAATAGAAGATTACATATGTTCACATAAATTGTTCAAATAAAAGATTACATATGTTCACATAAATTGTTCAAATAGAAGATTACATATGTTCACATAAATTGTTCAAATAGAAGATTACATATGTTCACATAAGTTGTTCAAATAGAAGATTACATATGTTCACATAAATTGTTCAAATAGAAGATTACATATGTTCAATTGAAAATGAAATGAAAATCGTGGCCTATCTTTTACAGGACTTAACCAGGAACAACAGTAAACGAATCGTCACTTTTCTAGGCACCACTTATACGTTCACTAGTTTGTCATTGCTTTCTGAAAGGTGAGGTCTATTTTTATCGTTCGTAAAAATCCTAGGGAACTGGAATTTGCTTCTAAAATGAACGCCACGGTTTTTGAACCAGGTACGCTTGGGTTGGGAGCAAGTTCACTACCGCTAAGCTACAGACGCCCCACTCTCTATATTTGTAGTAACTAGTATAATTCATTGTATACACTATAATATCATGTATAATTGTGACTAAAGATTAATATTATTGGTGGTAGACTTACTAATTTTGTATACATTGGAAAATACATGCGGTCGGAGATGAAATAAATGATAGAGTTGAAGGGTTTAAGAAGCTTTCGCCACTGTGTGTTGCTGGAGCCATAAGGGGAGCAAAGAATAGTAACACTGCAACCTACAAGGCGCATCGTAAGAGGCAACTGAGGTAGGGGTCTAGGAAAGCTACCCTAGTAAATAAAAAAGCGTTGCAGAACTCGGATGGGCTAGCCTACTTGTAAGCACATAACTAGCACAAAATACAATGGTTTTTAGGCTCAGATTACATAGAAATCACAAAGCGTGGTTTAACAAGTGTCGATGTGAAGCTTTCAAAGAAAAAGAAGTATACTTTGCAAAATAAATACGTTCGTAGGTGAACAAAATTACAGAGGGAAGGAGTTAACGAAGCTTTAACTTACAAGATAACAAACAAACAAATCAACAAACTAACAAACAAATTAACAAACAAATTAACAAACAAATTAACAAAAAAGTATCTAAGACGAACCTGATCATAGTCCAAACAGTGACAGAGCTAAACAGAAAATGTGAAATTATTACAACTCAAAGGTTGTCGTTCTTAGTCCTATTATTCTTGGTCCTATAAATGACAAATAGTTACGAAACACGCCTCCCTTTATCTTATCTGATATTAGAATAGTATTTATGTTTTTATCTGCTCGTGTTTATCCTTACAAAGTATGCTAGACTCAGGTATGAATAACTCATAAGTGTCGTCGCTAGGTAGCACTTGATAAAGACAACGAACTTACAAAGTATGCTAGACTCAGGGTATGAATAACTCATAAGTGTCGTCGCAGGTAGCACTTGATATAACAACAACTTACAAAGTAATTGTGTCTGTTACTGGTTTAGATCAAGTGCCATCACCTGCATACTCACTTCAAGTAGTGTAATACAACCCAAGCAGTTAGTGAAGCGTTATATTATTATATAATTGGAATGACAACCTAGTATGTCATTATCTTGTAGTGGCGGTAGGAACAACATATATGTGCTTTTGAATATAAGTGGTACAGGGGAGTACTCCGTATATCATGGACAGAGAAGAGAACAATTAGATCTATCCAGAAAAAAAACCTCAGAATCAAAGAAAACTGGCTGGTGCTATAAATAAGAATGGAAAAATTAAAATATTTAGGGCATTTAAAGAGACAGATTATAAATTCAATCTTTATACCAACACTGTGCTACCAGAGCCAAACATGGGCACTGACAAAAGAACAAGAAAGGAAAATTACCACATGCGAAATGAGATGCCTGAGGAAAGCAGTAAATAAAACAAGAAGAGACCATATAAGAAATGAGGAAATTAGAAGAACAGTCGGAACAACACCTGCTATTAGATTTATTGAAAAACAGAGACTCAAATGGTTTGGCCACTTGGTCAAAATGAACCCGAATACACCAGTTGCAAGAGCGTACAACCTGAAAATGGAATCATCAAGAGTAAAGGGCAGACCAAGAAAAAGATGGGTTAATGGAGTTACAGACAACTTAAAACTCCACAATACCACACCATATCAAGCGACCGAGCGTGCATTATCTCGGAAACCGATCATCAGTTAAACCTGCTACGCCTAGCGGCAAAAAGCAGAGAAGGACAAAAGAAAGAAAGAAAGAGATACTAAGGATTGGAGAATGGTTTATAAGGGTAAGGGACCCTTACACAAACAACAAGAACGAAAATCCAGTCCTTCGAAACTAAATGCTACAGAAAGATCTGGGAATACCATGGACAGAAAAAAAAGGAAGAACACTGACGTCCTGAAGGAACTGAATGTTAAAGACAATTAACTGATAAACAACATACTATACAGAAAAATTAGATACTTTGGTCACATCAAGCGTCACGATGACCTGGAGAGAACAATATTAGAGGGCAGGGTCACAGGACGCAGAGGCAGACCAAGAAGAAGAGGGTTACAAGATAGTAAAGAAACCATGAATATGACCATCGACGAAGTGGGTGAGCTGGCTAGAGACAGAGTGAATTTCAGATGCGCTGGTAAGAGAGCAACGTCCTATAAAGGACACGCACCTTGATGACGATGAAGGGTTGGAGAAGACCCTCATGGAAGGAGACATCACGGCAAAGAGGAAGACTACAAAGAAGCTGGATTCAGGATGTAACTTATGTTTTGAACATTGCGGCTGCAGAGGTGGGACATCTGGCCTAAGAGAGAGCTAAATTTCGAAGGACTGTTAGAGTGGTTAAAGTTCTGCTCAGGACAAACTATTTGATGACGACGAATTGGAAACGTTTGCTCAACTCCATAATCTGGAAAGCTATGCGGACAGGAGCTTTGCTCTTGGCAAGGACACCAACGTCAGACGAAGCCATGTGGAAACCTGGTAGACCTGAAGCTGTCTAGTTTGTGGTCAACAGTGGATTAAGCGCATGGCCAGAGATCGTTGAAGAAGAAGACAGGTCGAAGGATAGAATGCAACAGAATGTAACCTCCTGGTCGTTCCGGTTTGGGGTTGAGCAAGGGGCTGACAACTCATTCCTGTAAAAAGCAAAATCAATATAGATGGAGACTGCAGTAAAACTATGTAGAATTGTGAAACACGTAATAACAAAGTACTGTAGTTTTACAAAATACAAACACAATGACAATACATAGCAACGTTTCGACCAAAAGGCCTTTATCAAGCAAACGATACAACACGAGTGACGAATTTCACAGCACACTATATGACTGTAAAAAGTATCGTGTTACGGAAACGAAAGCAAGATATATCTATGTTACATCGGGTGTTGAAAGCGAGGTCAATCATGCAACTGATTTTATGAAGGAGGGAGATCCAACAAGAAAAATATCCACTCGAACAGCGGATGGAAGAGAAGATCTGGACGTCCAAGGAAAATATGGCGGAGGGTGGGGGAGGGAAATATTGTGACCTGACGTGAAACAGTTGCTAGAAGGGCGTCAACAGAAATCAACAATGGAAGTCTCTTGTGGAAGCCGTATGTGTCAAACGAGACAGGAATTAACCATCACTCTATATGTTTCGACACCTGCATGGAAACCCTCGAAGACATCATAGGCGAAGACCGCAGCGTTACACCATGTTTCCATCCCAGGTCTGTAACATTCGAGACTGGATGGGAAGATATGGCAGCTTTCCAGGCTCCACGCCAGTCGACGTTCTACGATTTTCTACAGTAGCTTGCCCATCGCATTTTGCATCGCAATAATTTGTAGCCAGCTATCTTGATGTGATCTTTGTTTGGTTTCGGCAAATGGTAGTAGGTAGCTGGTGATCCACTCCTTCCTGATCTCACATCCTTGAATGTTGACATTGAATTCTTTGACCATGTCATCCATGTCAGTATTTGGTAAATTGTTGATATCTTGATATCGAATGTCATCTGGATCTGTAGCAGTGTTGGCGGACTTTTCAAGTATATGTCGTAATGTCATCAACATTGACACAATATTCTTATATTGTCATAATGTCATCAACATTGACACAATATTCTTATATTGTCTTGATGTGCTCAAACATTGACACAATATTCTTATATTGTCTTGATGTGCTCAAACATTGACACAATATTCTTATATTGTCTTGATGTGCTCAAACATTGACACAATATTCTTATATTGTCATGATGTCATCAAACATTGACACAATATTCTTAATCTAACACCGAATCAATGTACCGCTCTCTGCTATGGCAATCCGGGTCATCATTCTTTCAGCCTCGTCACTCTGGTACATCGACTAATTGATTGATTGATTAATCGATTGATTGATTGATTGGTAAGACCCACATCATTGCACTTCTGTGAGTAACCATCTGTGCTTCGATTTCTTTCTTACACAGCAAGGTCTCAGCGGCAGTGTACAAACTCTGTGGCACCGGCTAGGGTCCCCGATACAATCTGATACAATAACATTACATTACAAACGCATTACACTACAATGCACTACATAACAATATTAACACACCCATAACTTTACAAAATATAACAAACTAGTTTACTGAATTCATAATTTTATGAGATATGTTCACATAAGTTGTTCAAATAGAAGATTACATATGTTCACATAAATTGTTCAGATAGAAGATTATATATGTTCACATAAATTGTTCAAATATAAGATTACATATGTTCACATAAATTGTTCAAATAGAAGATTACATATGTTCACATAAATTGTTCAAATAAAAGATTACATATGTTCACATAAGTTGTTCAAATAGAAGATTACTTATGTTCACATAATTTGTTCAGATAGAAGATTACATATGTTCACATAAATTGTTCAAATAGAAGATTACATATGTTCAAATAAATTGTTCAAATAAAAGATTACATATGTTCACATAAATTGTTCAAATAGAAGATTACATATGTTCACATAAATTGTTCAAATAGAAGATTACATATGTTCAATTGAAAATGAAATGAAAATCGTGGCCTATCTTTTACAGAACTTAACCAGCAACAACAGTAAACGAATCGTCACTTTTCTAGGCACTACTTATACGTTCACTAGTTTGTCATTGCTTTCTGAAAGGGGAGGTCTATTTTTATCGTTCGTAAAAAACCTAGGTAACTGAAATTTGCTTCTAAAATGGACGCCACGGTTTTTGAACCAGGTACGCTTGGGTTGGGAGCAAGTTCACTACCGCTAAGCTACAGATGACCCACTCTCTATATTTGTAGTAACTAGTATAATTCATTTTATACACTATAATATCATGTATAATTGTGACTAAAGAATAATATTATTGGTGTCACTTTTAGTAGTTTTCTGTAAGAAGTTGTCAGGAATAGGTTTTCCTTTTGTATTTGGGAGAGTAAGAATTCCAAGAACGCAAACAAGTTGCAGAATACCCAGGAGAAGAAACGCGCCAAACAATGGAATTGCTTCTCTAAGTATCATATATGGGGCTATGATTGAACCAATTCTGGCTAAACTGGTGCAAAATCCGTAGGATAGGTTTCTAACAGGTGTTGGAGAAAGCTCCACCACCATTGTGGAAAGAGCAGGCCAGCAGCCTTCCATCATCATGCTTGATCCAAACGTCATAACAAGAGTGAGTGTAGCTTTAGAGTATTCTGGCGCCAAAAATTGAACAGCAACTACAGAAAATGAGCACATGCTAGCTACGCATATAAAAGTAGTTACTACAAATTTTATACCAAATTTTGCCGAAATAAACATTGCGATAGTTCTTGTAGGAGCTGAGATGACCGTATACAGCAAAGGTTAACAAAAAGTCACCAGAAAGAGCATTCAGACCAAATCCAATCATATAGTACCCGATTGAGAAAATAAACCAGCTCATTCCAAGAACAATTGATGACCTACGAATATTTCTGTGAAATAGGTCAAGGTAAGTGTATGTTGATCGATTCTTCCTATCTTCTTTTTCTTTCTCTGCTATTCTGCTCATGATAGTGGTATCTGGTAACGGTCTTTTGTTCAGTCGAGCTATTTTCTGTACAACCTTCTGTCCTCTCTGTAGTTTGCCCTGAACTGTCAGAAAACGCAAGCTTTCTGGAAGCCAAAACACAGGCAAGAAAATTACAAATGAAAAGAGAGCAGTAGCGATGTGAACATACTTCCAGTTTTTAAGAGCTAGGACACATAAACCGAAGGAAAATGTTGCAACACTCCAAAGAGGAAGAGTTCCCAATATACCTCTCCACAATTGAGGCATTAATTCAAGAGCATAAACAGCATATGTTGCGAGCATACTGCCTGCACAAAATCCAATAACAAATCTTATGACTGTGTACATCTGCCAAGAAACTGAAAAGATCGCAATGATGTTAGTTAAGACGAGCAGTGAAGCACAACCGTAAATGCTGAATTTTCTACCAAATTGATCTCCGATTTGTCCACCAACGACAGATCCCAAGGTAACTCCTATCATTTGAATAGAAATGATAAAAGGTGATATCCAAGATTGATCGCAAATTAAAGTAAATTCTGTAACCACTGTCGTAGCAATGTCATTGAATACAATATTCTGACAAGATCTCATCGTGTCACAAGCAGACATAGTCAAGTTAAGTTCATCTGAAATTGTCATATTAATTAAAGATTGTAGAATCCCTGTTGAGTTAGAAGTAGATCGGTCTTGGCATGTCCATCCGGGGTTGTAGCTACCAAAGGTCATGAATATTAATGACCATACTGCCGGCAGAACAGGAGAATAACTTAAAACGAAAAATATCTTTTGAAAGTTCCCACAGTTGCCCAGATTCTTGAGAAGAGAGTCAATGTCCATCGCTCGAGTCTGTTCCCTAGCGAGATATCAAGTATATACAAAATATGTACTGTTAATTTTCTTGAAATTTATAGATATACAGACAGACAGACGGATAGACAAATAGATGGATAGATAGATACACAAATATAGACAGGAACAAACAGATTTATACAAGAACATAATGTCAAATTGAAGGACAGAACAAACTGATGGATACATATTGATAAATAGACACACAGACAAAATGGACAGGCAGACAAATTTACAAATAAATAAATATATGTGTGTGTATGTGTATATACTAGTTGTGGTAGTGAGCTCTAGCACAACCTAATGCACCGGATTCAAACTTCGCGGTGGACAATTTGGAAGCAAAAATGGTTCACTGGATTTTTACGAAAAGTAAAATTAGACCTCACTGTTCAGAAAGCAATGGCAAACTACTGAATGTATACGTGGTGACTATAAAATCAACAGCTCGTTTACTGTAATTGATGTCGACGTTTTGTAAAAGATATGATAGGTTTTCATTTTCTTAGACATGGATAGATTATGCCAGGTTTCATTTTCTTAGACATGGATAGATTATGCCATGATTTCATTTTTCTTAGACATGGATAGATTATGCCATGATTTCATTTTTCTTAGACATGGATAGATTATGCCATGATTTTCATTTTTCTTAGACATGGACAGATTATGCCAGGATTTTCATTTTTCTTAGACATGGATAGATTATGCCATGATTTCATTTTTCTTAGACATGGATAGATTATGCCATGATTTCATTTTTCTTAGACATGGATAGATTATGCCATGATTTCATTTTTCTTAGACATGGATAGATTATGCCATGATTTCATTTTTCTTAGACATGGACAGATTATGCCAGGATTTCATTTTTAGACATGATAGATTTGCATGATTTCATTTTCTTAGACATGGAGATTATCATGATTTTCATTCTTAGACATGACAGATATGCAGATTTCATTTTTCTTAGACATGACAGATTAAAATTCAATTATTTAATTCAAACAAGAGCCATCTTTTCAGTTCAGTTCTAAAGCTCAAACATTTTTGAACTTATCATCTACTTTCCTATGTTATCTTTGTCCTACCCACTCTTCTCATCTCTGTGAGATCCAATCAAGCGCCTGTTTGGTTATGTTGTTCGGTATTTCCTGAGAGTATTTCAATCCACCCCCCCTTTCTCTCTTTAGGCTCTATTTTTATTGATATCTTCATTTTCATTTTTAGTTTTGAATATCTTCATTGCATTCCGGACATGTCCATACAGACCCCGATCTCCTTCGCAATCATACAGACTCCGATCTCCTTCGCAATATCTCCAACAGCGTCCAACGACTAACTGTACCAGTTCGATTTTGATTGAGGAGGCTAAACAAAAAGCTGTTGTAATGTTCTTTTCTGGACATTCCAATCTTCAATCCAAGCTCTTGCAATCTAGAAGTTTATGTGGAGTGTTTTAGCTCATAGATTCCCAAACTTTTTCTGTCGATCACCCACTTTGCAGAACATAAACGTTGTAGCACCCCCTCCTCCAAATTATAACAGTTTGCCAACGCCACCCCACCCCCCACCCCGCCATATAAACAGGCTCTATTTGCTCTTTGAAATAGAAAATTGATATATATTTCTGTAATACATGATCAATTTTCAAATGATTATATGAATGAAATAGAAAATTGATGAAAAAATGGATAGTGTAAGACGAGCATAAGATGAATTAAAAAGCAGAATTCAAATTTTAAATGATTGTTTGATATCGCAAAATCACGAAAATAATTTATTCTAAAATATGTATTATTAATTTCTTCTTTGAGGAGCCACCGGCCCCTAATAGCCTGAACACCAACAAATTCTTTTGAACCCACTATCGCCACCCCCTAGTACGCTTCAGCGCCCACTGGAAGGCGGTATTGTCCACTTTGGGAAACGCTGGTTTTAGATGAACGTCCTCTTTGTGGCCACACTTTATGAGGGCGTTCATAATGTCAGATCTATCCAATGACTGACCCCCAGATATGGTGGCAGAGCCAGCCTGCTCTCTGTCAGTCTGTTCTCTCATTGTCATCGATACCCATATGACCCGGAACAAAGATGAATGTAATTATGCAAATTCTCGACGCTTGTAGTGATTCAGTTTATCGCCTGCACACTCAACCAGCCTCTACTTTTTGGATCATACTTAAGGAATCACTCAGAATGTACGCATGAGTGTAGTTTTGTGACTCCAGACAGAATAGTGCCTCACTCACCGCCAGTACTTCTATTGTCATGCTGCTTGTTATCCTACTAATTGCACTACTGGCCCCTTTGATCATTCTGCAATGTCAACTTTGAGAAGGCTTATGTGGACTTTTGGTGGCAAACCACCGATCCATAAGTGTAAATCATAACGTCACCTTCATTGCAATTTTCATTAATGATGGCCTTGACGTCTGCATCAAACGCCACGAGATTCCTCTCTCTCTCTCTCTCTCTCTCTGAATCCTTTGTCGAATTTAATAATTTTTGTAAAAGTGTTTACGAATATAGAACGCACCGGTATCCATTTCTCCCATGAGTTGACATTTGTATGTTGCATAACAGCTGAACAGTGCAGCACGGCCCGCCCATGAGTCGATGTTTGTAGGTTTCATACCAGCTGAACAGTCTGCAGCATGGCCCGCCCATGAGTCGACATTTCTAGGTTGCATACCAGCTGAACAGTGGTTGCAGTACGGACCGCCCATGAGTCGATACTGGAAGGTTGCATACCGACTGAACAGTGTCTGCAGCACGGTCCGCCCATGACTTGCCTCGCTTTAACCGATTTCCACTTTAAATGTTAAGCACCTTGTAATGCTATCTGGTTTGTTCCATTCTACAAGTCTGTATTTGTTTTCCATTCTACAAGTCTGTATTTGTTTTCCATTCTACAAGTCTGTATTTGTTTTCCATTCTACAAGTCTGTATTTGTTTTCCATTCTACAAGTCTGTATTTGTTTTCACTTCTAGTTATCTGATAAGGATTGTATGATGACGACATCTGTTAGCCAGTGCCGGATTAAGCCAGCGGGGCATGAGCAATGTTAGCAAGGCCTAGTTTGTTGCAGTGCCGATTAAGCCAGCGCAGGCCTGCAAATGTTACAAGAGGCCCTAGGTTTGTATGATAATAAAATAAAACACAACATTTACAAACAAACTTGTCTCGATTTAATGTGATCAAATTTAGAGATAACACTAGACAAATCAATTTCTCTAAGTAAATTACATTCAATGTTCATTAAGGTGAGGTTATTTAGACGATCTTGTCCCATCATGTTGCTTAACTCACTTTTTATACGATTTAATGTTTAAAAAAAAAACATTCTCCGCTTGCTAGCGCTCTAGAATTCCGTTCCATAAAATTGTCCTTATTCCCGTTTCCAACTTACCGAAACTAGTCCATACATAAACCTGATTACGACACTCTACCTTTTGATCCATGTTATTTGAGATGTCATCCAAAACTTGTTTGATAGTTTTACAAGCTAAACATTTTCTGCTCTAGGCGCGGTGACTCCAGAAACATGGGGTCCGTAACATTTGCTACTCCTGCTATAAAGCTAATCCGGCACTGCTGTTAGCGAATGTTTACAGTTTGAGTGTAAAATTCCAAGTCACTTGTCATTTCTGAGTGTCATAAAGCAGGACATATTTCATATTTATATTGAAATGTGCTATCGATATAAGGGCAAACTGTAGTACTAAAAAAGCAAATTATGTAGCAATGGCGAAACGAGTTTAAAAAAGTACTGTAGTTTTACAAAGTACAAAAACAATATACAGTGAAGACGTTTCTACTTCTTCTTCTTCTGTATTCAATTCTTTCTATGCGACTACTTCGGTATGTGTCATAAACAGGGCGGTGCGATTGAGGTCTTCACCGGTCCCATATAGTTTGTTTTGAAGGGAAGATCGGTTTTCAAGATGGCGGCCGAGTGTTGTATTTAGTGACGGCGCTCGTAAAATTCAGGAATTGCCCGAGTGGTTACCGGGGCCCAAATTTGGGGTGTAAGAATAGAACCACTGTTACCTGCCACATGTCGTAAGAGGCGACTAAGGAGGTTTGGCTGAAATCGGATGCATGTGTCCTAAACGTGTAGAAGTCTATGTGTTTAGGGGCCTACCAAACCAATGTCAACGTATACACGTTCTTGGCAAAGATCAAACATATCACAAAGAGTGATTACAATTGGTCGTAAAGAACGAACGCAAAGAAGAAAAAGAAGAAATTCAGAATTCTGTGCTAATTCTGTACATGGGATTAAAGTATTGCACGGAGTGCACATATTCGATAGATAAAACAGGATTACTGTGTTTTTTTTATTTCTATTCTGGGCGGGATGCTGACGGATCGAGTTTGCGCCGTCACACGCATCGTCACCGCAATGTTTTGAAAACATCGATCCGCTGCCTTTGCGGAAAATTGTGTAGCAATCAAAGGCTAGGGAATGCTAACCCGAAATAAATGTTTGCAGAAAACGGATGCACCAGGCCGTAAGGCGCATAACTTAGTGCAACGACCCCTCACAATGAGGAATGGGATAACGGATTCTACGGTCGCCGATCTGTCTCGAAGATTTAGCCACGAAGTAAGAATGTCGGACCTACCATCACGAGGGTGGCCAAAGCTAACTGCGGGAGATCACACGGGAGCAAAAGCAAAGGAAAAACAGAAAAATATTATAGATCAGGCCCCATCGGACACAATGAGACTCAACATAATTCACTGGAATGCCGAGGAATATACAACAAAAGCAGGCCCTAGTAGTTAGACTCGCCAGTGATAAAATAGACGTTGCGTGTATCCAGGAAACACACCTCAATCCCCAACACAGATTTTCTGTCCGAGGATATCAGGCATTCAGACAAGACAGAGAAGGCCACAAGGGGTGAGTACTCATACTCGTGCGCAACCATATCCCCATGAAACAAATAGAAGTCAGCACAAATGGGGAAGCAGACATCATAGGAATTGACATTTTTGTAGACAAACAACAAATTCGAATCTACAATATATATTGTCCACACGACAGAGCCCTTATGCTGGAGGCCATGACATTGACCAATACAAACTGTCTAGTAGTGGGAGACTTTAACAGTTACTTTGAAAGTTGGGGATACCAAGACAACAACGCAAGGGGCGAGGAGGTAGAAGAGTGGGAAATAGATAATAACCTACAACTCATGAACAGACCAGATGACCCACCAACCTTCTACTCAAGAAGATGGAAAAATACATCCACCCCAGACCTGGCCTTTGCTACTGGTGACATAGCCCACAAACTGGATCGAACTGTCATGAACCAGCTAGGAGACAGTGACCACAAACCTGTCAACCTCCTTGAACCTTAAATACTCCCCCAAGTCCAAAACCAATACCCAGGTGGAACTACAAAAGAGCTGACTGGATACAGTTTGCGAGACTCAGCGACATCTACTGTGAATCCATAAACACACACCAAAAAAGATAAAGAACATGACAGACCAGCTCAACACATCCATCTTGAGGGCAGCAAGAGAATCAATTCCTAGTGGTGCAAGAAAAGACCTTATTGGTCAGAAGAGGTCCAAAATTTTGAGGAAGAATTGAGTCAGGCCAGTGAAAGAGCAGAAATTGAACAGAGCATAGACAGCAATATAGCACTGAAGGCAGCCTCAGCTAAATATAGGAGAGCAGTTAAGCAAGCTGCAAGACAAAGCTGGAGAGACAAGACTGAGAGTCTCAACTTGAACAGAGATGGAAACAAGCTATGGAAACTATCGAAAGCCCTCAGTGACGAAAACACAAACCGTCCTCCAATTGCCATAGAAATCAATAACAAATTGCTAACAAGTAAAAGAGCTGCCAACATCTTTATTAAAAATTATGAAAGAGTGAGCCAGGTCAGCATATCCACAGAAAGGCTAAATATGACAATGGAAGAGAGGCAATCCCTTGAGTACTCACCCACAGCACCAGAAGAACTTATGGTGTCTAATTTCACTATAGATGAGCTCGAAGAAGCACTTCAGTGTCTTAACCTTAAGAAGTCACCAGGAAAGGATGGCATCACAAATGAGATGCTCATCAACTTAGGCCCAAAAGCAAAGAAAAAACTGCTAAACATTATGAATGCACGCTGGAAAGTTGGGGAAATACCCAGTGAATGGAAAGAAGCAATCACAGTGCCCATTCTAAAACAAGGAAAAGACAGACTCGACCCAAGCAGTTACAGACTGATTAGCCTCCTTAGTTGTGTTGGTAAGGTAATGGAGAGACTTGTCAATAGAAGACTCATGTGGCACTTGGAGCAGAAACAACTAATACTACCACAACAGAGTGGATTTCGTCAGCACAGATCAACAGAAGACCAAGTAACATACATTGCCCAGGAAATTGAAGATGGTTTTCAAGAAAAAAAAACACATTAACAGTATGGGTCGATATGGAGAAGGCTTTCGACAAGGTCTGGAGAGAGGGACTAAAAATCAAACTTGGAATTAGAGGGCGCATGTATGGCTGGATATGTCACTATCTAAAAAACAGAACAGCCAGAGTACAAGTCCAGGGAAAACTTAGCAGGAAGTCTATCATGGAACAAGGTGTTCCCCAAGGAGGTCCTGTCTCCACACTATTTCTTGTTTTTATGAATGACATTATGGAAGACATCCCCAACAGAGTGCATGGTGCAATCTACGCTGATGATCTGGCACTGTGGACACAAGAAGAATCGATAGCAGTAGCCACCACAAGTATGCAAGCTGCTCTTCAAAAGCTGGAAAAATGGACCAGTACCTGGCTACTCACCATAAATGAAAAGAAAACCACCTTCACAGTCTTCAGCCTCTCAAAGAAGAAACAAATGGTGAGACTCAAGATAAATGACCACCTACTCCCAATGGAGGAATGTCCAACATATCTGGGAATCACCATGGACATCAGAATGACTTGGAAAACTCAGATAGACAAAGCTGGAAAAAGAGCAAAGCAGAGAATGAGGATTATGAACAAGTTAGCAGGCACCACCTGGGGTGCAGATTGTGGTATCTTGAAAAGGTTATATACAGGAAGAGCCCGACCAGTACTCGAGTATGGCATAGCAGCCTGGGCTACAACCTCCAAGACACAATTTGTAAAGCTAAGCAGAGTTCAAAACAAGGCCTCACGGATCATCACTGGAGCCATGAAGTCTACCCCCATAGAAGTACTGGAAACTGTGACAGGGCTCAAGCCAATGGAGGACAGACGGGACATGAAGGTTCTTCAACAAGGAGAAAAGTTCAAGAGACTGACGAACCATCCAATGCACCTCCGAATCAACAGCTACGGTAGGGGCAGATTAAAAAGAAGTAACTTCGTGGCCAACTCCAAAGAACTTGCTCACAAAGACGCAATATTGGCACTGGCTCAACCAAAACACATCCAACCAGCCAGCACCTCCTCCTGGGCATGCAGTCTCCCAGAGCTCTCACAAGAAATAAGTGACATTGGCAAGAAAGGCACACAGACAGACCTGGAGAGAAGGCTCATAACAGGAAAACACATAAATGAAAACTACCCAATGGACTCATGGACACATGCATACACGGATGGCTCTGCTACAGATGCCACCCACAATGGAGGAGGGGAGTTGTCCTCAGACTAAAAATGGAGAAGAACTAACCTTAGCTCTGGCCACCGGCAAGTTCTCAACCAATTTCAGGGCTGAGGTAGAGGCCCTCAGTGCAGCTGCAAAATGGCACTACAAAATATGAACCAAATACATGGAAAAATAGTGCTCTTGACTGACCATTGTCGCTATCTCAGCACTGAAATCTGAAAGGAACACAGAACTAAGTGATCCCAGGTCAACCTTAGTCCAGTTATCCCATGAATCGGAGAGGGTAGTAATCCAGTGGATACCCTCACACTGCAAGATCAAAGGGAATGAAGATGCTGACAGACTGGCTAAAGAGGAGCAGGAATGCCCCAAGAAAACAACCTGGTTAGCTATGAAGAAGCAAAACCATCGCCAAAGGGCACTACAGGGCAAAGTGGGATAAAGAACACACAAAACACAACAAGAATGATGGATATTACCAACTGTCCAGAAGGGACCAGACAGCTATACTTCGCCTTCGGACGGGTCACAACAGAATGAGACACCACCTGTACACCAAATTCAAGATAGGCACCAACGACCTGTGCCCTGTGGCTTAGCAAGTATGACAACAGAACATATCCTACAGAACTGCCCCCAGTATGCAGACCTGAGAAGAAAGAGGTGGCCCACTTACACCAGCGTCCAAGACAAACTGTATGGCGTGGCTGATGATCTGAGGCAGACGGCTGCCTTTGTTAGAGAATCCGAAATCCCAATCTAGTGAGAACGCAGAAGAAGAAGAAGACGTTTTGAAGGGTAGTTTCTGTTGGCCAGATCTTCATTCTCACTACTCAGACTGGGGCAGTCTTGCAGGATGTGCTCTGGGGACTGCTTAGGTGCTCCACATGTGCAGGCAGCCGAGTCCTTGAGACCCATTCTATGGAGGTGGGCTCTGAGACTGCAGTGTCCCGTTCTCAGTCTGAAGACTGTGGTCTGTGCTTTTCTGTTTAGCGTGTTTATACTGTCGTGCAGCGCCGTATTAGCCTAGTAGCAGAAGTAGCAAAAGCTGGGGGCCCCGCGCATATGGGACAGAGATGAAAAGGAAAAAATAACCAAGATGTTATATCAGAAACATGCAAGCTGTCTGAATTTTTTCATGTCGTGTGTGATGGTGCTGAATCCATAGAAATCGAAGCAGAAAATACAGAAGTCGCGTCTCACCTTGTAGTAGATGATGGCAGTGCTATAGAAGAATCATCATTACAAATATTACCATTAAGATCAGCAACTCTTCACGATTTAGCCACATTTTTCACAAAACAGACTGAAGTCAAATGTACAGTAATTCCTCCCAATTTAGCCATAATGTCAATATAGATAGAGACTGCAGTAAAACTATGTAGAATGGCCAAACACGTAATAACAAAGTACTGTAGTTTTACAAAGTACAAAAACAATGACAATAAACAGTCAAAATGCTCAGAGACCGTTTCAGCCAACATTTACGCAATATACGCCAATGCGCTGTGACCCCTGTAGCCACTCATTTCAATTGAATTGACCATTTGGGTGCTCGCGACGTCCAGGTCGCTGCCATCCGATCATGTTCATCTGATGATCGTAGTCAATTTGCTATGGAGAATCGCTTTATTTCTTTATATGGTAATTGCGACCTCATGGACTCAACGCTCTACATTCCATGCTTCTAATACGTTCTCTTCTCGTGCTCTATATTTTATATGTGTATATATTAATGATATGAGTCATATATTTACTTCTTTTTCCATTGTTTCTCTCTTTTCCACTTCTAGTTTTTCTGTATTTATTTCGTCATTTATTTTTAGTCACATATTTTCATTCATTTTTAACCGTTGTAATATCTATATTAAAGTCTATATGTTGTGTTCTGTGACATTCGTCACTTTTGTTGTATCGTTTGCTTGATCAAGACCTTTTTGGTCGTAACGTTACTGTGTATTGTCGTTGTTTTTGATGATGTCTGGTGTTGCCCTTGTTGAAGATATACATGTTAGGGGAGAGAACTGATATCTCTGCTTTCTAAGAATTCCATGAATGTTGATGAAGCAGGGGCCAGGGCTACATTCTGTTTAAATACTTAACCACTCTGTTTAAATGTCTTAACCACTTAGCCACAGCGACCCCCTAATGATTTCTGGACATACTCTGTGGCTAAGTGGTTAAGCCCTTTGCATTGTGAGTCGAAGGTCGTGGGTTCGAATCCGGATGCGCCGTTCTGTTCACGAGTGCAGTTTTTCCAGAGACCCTAGGATTGTTGCTGGAGCTACGGAGTTCGTGCTTTGTGCAATACTCTCTCCAGGTGGCGTGCCATTTCTACGGGAGGACCGAGCCATATGGGGTAAAGCTCGGTGCAATGAAGTCAATCCTTCGGCTTTAAAATCCTTTAAACCAACAAAAAAACTCATGTGAAAGATTGGTTGTGTTATTCAGAAACTAACGGACAGCTTTTCTGTTTTGTTTGCAAAGTTACGGATTCAGGCTGTTCGTCACGGTTTACGAAAGAAGGATTTGACGATTGGAAAACGCAAATAATTTGTTGAAAAGACACGAAGAAAGCACATCCCATAGACAAGCGATAATTTCGTTGTTAGTTTGCAAAAAGAAGGATGCGCGTGTCGATTCTCAACTTGTAAGTCAAATTGAGACCGAACAAAAATATTGGCTTATACTTTTAGAGCGAATTACTTCAGTTATCCATCTTTAGCTGAACGAGTTCTTGCATTTCGGGGTAGTGATGAAACTATTGGTTCACCTCATAATGGAAATTATTTAGGTTTGCTGGAATTAATATCCAAATTTGACATTTTTCTGGCTCAGCATATAAATACTTATGCAAATAAAGAAAAAGGACATACATCATACTTATCAAAAACAACATGCGAGGAATATATACATCTAATTACATCAAGCTTACTGGATCGTATTATTTACGAAATTAAGAAATGCAAGTACTATTCCGTGTCACTGGACTCTACTCTAGACATTTCGCATGTGGACCAACTCACTCTAATAGTGCGCTATGTGTTACCGTCTGGACCAGTGGAAAGGTTTGTGAAGTTCTTGGATATGGAAGGTCATACTGCTGAACAACTTATCCAAAGTTTACTTAAATTTTTAAAGAAAATGACATTGATATCAAAGACTGTCGTGGTCAAAGCTATGACAATGCCAGCAACATGAGTGGGAAATACCACGGCTTACGAGTGTAGCAGGGAATATAACACCATGTTTTCCCCTTGCTGTATTCTTAGTCCCAAGCTGCAAGGAGGCAAGTTTTTTTTAATTAAAAGAGGTAACAATATACCTGGTCTGTTGACGTAGGATAACAGAGATATATTAGCAAGGGGTTGTTCTTTAACTGGAGGTTTGAACCTTTGCCCTGTTTTCTTTCTTTCCTGGAGCCAGAGAGGTTAATTGTATTCTTTTTTGAACGTCTGGGTGATTGTCCGGTCACGATTGTCAAATTTGCTGGGATTTTCCAGGCCAACTAAACAGATTTGACCGTGAGAATTTAACTAAAAGGACAAGGACTGATTTAGAAACAAAGAAAATTGCCAGTGGATAAATAGATTACACATTGTAGATTCGACACAACAGCTTGACACACTTGGCAGAGGGACAGTTGGTCACACATCATCTTCACACACACTTGGCAGAGGGACGGTTGGTCACACATCATCTTCACACACACTTGGCAGAGGGACGGTTGGTCACACATCATCTTCACACAGACTTGGCAGAGGGACAGTTGGTCCCACATCATCTGCACACACACTTGGCAGAGGGACAGTTGGTCCCACATCATCTGCACACACACTTGGCAGAGGGACAGTTGGTCACACATCATCTTCGCACACACTTGGCAGAGGGACAGTTGGACACACATCATCTGCACACAGACTTGGCAGAGGGACAGTTGGTCACACAACATCTTCACACACACTTGGCAGAGGGACAGTTGGACACCCATCATCTTCACACACTTGGCAGAGGGACAGTTGGCAGAAACTTTAGATAGGCGATTCGGATAGAGACAGAGGGACAGAGAGGTAACCAGGGACAGGCAGTGAGGGTAGTCAATTCTCATTCATACAGAGGGACAGAGAGTAGGTAGTCTGAGTCTGAGACAGTTACAGACAGAAAGAGGGAAGAGACAACTTTAGACAACTTCACAGAACTTCAGA
The DNA here is from genome assembly GCA_020796225.1 of Arion vulgaris. Classification (NCBI taxonomy): domain Eukaryota; kingdom Metazoa; phylum Mollusca; class Gastropoda; order Stylommatophora; family Arionidae; genus Arion; species Arion vulgaris. The sequence continues at coordinate 86,472,726 of CM036754.1, read as the reverse complement.
CAACTTTAAACACTTCATCGAAACATCTTCACACGCATTCGGATTTGAGACAGAGGGGTAGTAAGAGGAGGATTAGTTGTCAGAGTTGGAAAACTAGGCGGTAGAGCTAAACTAAAGGAGTAGGGTCAGACCCGACGGAGAGGCTATAACAGTATATGAGAGAGAGAGATGTCAGCCATTTGTTTTCAGGATGCATTATTTTAACCAGTAGCAGAGATATTTCGTGTATACTATTAGGACAGCAACTCTAGCTAGAAGCGGTATAACGTATTGTGACCGAACAAGTATTTATTTCTAAGGACATCGCAACAAGGTAGAGTTGAACTGTGAACATTTTAGAGATAGTATGTCAGGGTATTATATATCACTTAGGGAAAACAATCAATATTAGTTAGTAGGTATATTTTTTTTCAGCTATGTGCATTGGTATGTTGTTTTGAATTGTTGATTTTCTTTTCAGGATTTTCTTTAGTTTGATAATTTGATGTATTGGCTATTATTTTGAACATAGATGAGATATTTAATTAAGTAAATATAAAGAAATAAAGTTGAGAATCGGGTTTGATTCTCACATAGATGTACGATGTACTTGACGGCCATTTCTTTTATTTGTAGTCTATGTACGTAGTTGTGGATGGTGTTGATATTAGAATAATATTAAATAGTTATCAGTAGCGCAAAGCCTTGACGGCTACACAAGCACACATTTACCTCACCCTGTAGAAAATTAAGCCAAAAACTTCAACAAACATGGATAGTACAACAATATGGAATAACTCAACTCAACCATCCGAACCAGGGAAGGTCCCCAACAGGGAGCAAATGACGTATCACCAGGAAAGCCGCAAGGATCCGGGGATGCCGACTAGCCTTCTTTCCTGTCGGAAAATAGCCAGAATTGGTTGCTGAACGTGAGAACGTTGCTGGAGCAGGGAAAACGCCCAGCTCGCGACAGAGATGAAAACTACAAGATAGACATTCTGGGAGTCTCGGAGACAAGATGGAAAGGAATAGACAAAATTAAACTACACACAGGCGAAATAATGCTGTCCTCAGGGCAAAAAGAAGAAGAGAGCACACACCATAGTAAAGGAGTTGCCCTCATGCTGTCCAGAGAAGCACAAAAGCATTAATAGAATGGGAAACAATCGGGCCAGAATAATACAGCAATATTTAGAACTAACAAAAAGAAAATTAACCTAAAGGTCATCCAATGCTACGCGCCAACTAACGATCAGGAACAAGTAGCTAAAGAGAGGTTTTATACCAAAGTACAAAGTATTATGGACAGGAAGAGAAAAAGGATATTATAATTTTGATGGGGGATTTTAAATGCAAAGATAGGAGACGACAATAGCAGTTTCGAAGAGACCATGGGAAATCATGGGCTGGGTAGAATGAATGAGAATGGGGAAATGTTGCAAATTGTGTGCCTCAAACTAGTTAATCATAGGCGGCAGCATATTTCAGCATAAGAGAGTACACAAGGCCACACGGATATCACCAGACCACATAACAGCTAACAAGATAGACCACATATGTATTGATAAGAAATTTAGAACATCATTACAAGACGTTAAAGTGTGCAGAGGTGCAGACGTGGCATCGGATCACCACCTCCTGTTAAGTAAAATCAGGCTGAAACTTAAAAGATATTCAACAAACCCAAATTATAGAAAACAGTTCAAAGTAGAAGAGCTTAGGAACCAGGAGGTAAGAGACAGATTCGCAGTCGTAGTATCAAACAAGTACCAAGCATTGGAACAGCTGGTAGACGATATGAATATTGAGGAACATTGGCAACAGATAAAAATATATGGAAGGATACATGCTCAGAGGTTTTGGGAGATAAGGAGCGGAAAAACAAAGATTGGATAACAACAGATACCCTTAATTAAGTCTGATCAAAGAAAGAAAAAGCAGGAAAGCGGATCTAAACAGATGCAAAACTAGAGGTGCTAAAGCTAAAGCCCACAAGGTATATGGGAAGCCAACAAAAGGTTAAACAAAACATAAAAGGGATAAAATAAAATATATGAGGAGTTGGCAGGAGAAGCAGAAGAAGCAGCAGAAAAAGGAAATATGAGGACCTGATAACATCACAAGGAAGTTAACAGGAAAATACAAACAATCAAGTGGCCTTATAAAAGACAAGAGAGGCAAAGTAATTAGCAACACTAAAGAAAAAATGGAGAGATGGAAAGAACATTTTGAAGAACTGCTTAATATGCCAAAACCGCAGGTCCCACTGGAAATAGAGCCAGCTGAAGAGGAGCTACAAATTAATTGTGAAAGACCAAGTAAAGAAGAAATAATGAAGGCCATAACAAATTTAAAGGATAGGAAAGCAGCAGGGCCAGACAACATTCCAGCAGAGGCCATTAAGGCAGATAAAGATACCTCAACAGAGCTACTATACAAATTACTAGGAAGATATGGGAGAGAGAAGAGATACCAGTAGAGTGGAAAGAAGGTCACTTGGTAAAACTGCCAAAGAAGGGAGACATGCAAGAATGTACGAACTATAGAGGGATAATGCTACTATCAGTGCCAGGCAAAGTATTAAACAGGATTATACTCGATAGACTTAAAGAGGCCATAGATAAACAACTGAGAGAAGAACAAGCAGGGTTCCGTAAGAATAGATCCTGCACAGACCAGATAGCTACACTGCGCATTATAGTGGAGCAAAGCTTGAGTGGAACTCACCACTATACATAGGTTTTGTGGATTATGAAAAGGCGTTTGATAGTCTGGATAGGGAATCATCGTGGAAACTATTAATACACTATGGAGTTCCACCCAAGATTGCAAACCTAATAAAGAAAACGAATGAAGGAATGAAATGCAGAGTCATACACGAGGGCCAACTGACGGAATCCTTTGAGATAAGAACAGGGGTGAGGCAGGGATGCTTGTTATCACCATTCCTGTTCTTGCTAGCCATAGATTGGATCATGAAATCAACAACGGATAACAGAGAGGGAATACAATGGACACTTGTGAAACAACTGGAGGACCTGGATTTTGCAGACGATCTGGCTTTGCTGTCTCACAACCACGCACAGATTAAAGACAAAATGAATACCCTAAATAATAAGTCTCAGCAGCTAGGTTTGAAAATACACAGAGGGAAGACCAAGGTCATGAGAATAAATGCTGCAAATGTAAACCAGATTATGCTGGAGGAAACAGCACTGCAGGATGTAGAATCATACACATACATTGGAAGCAACATAGACACAGAAGGAGGAACAAACAAAGATGTTAAGATAAGAATACAAAAAGCAAGAGGAACTTTATTGCATTGAGTAAGATATGGAAGGCAAGGAGATCAAAACAAACACAAAACTGAGAATTTTCCAGTCAAATGTGAAGTCAGTGCTGTTCTATGGCTCGGAAACATGGAAGAACACAAAGGAAACTATCAGAAAACTGCAGACCTTCGTAAATGGATGTTTACGTAGGATAGAAGGATTGAGATGGTATGATAAGATTACAAACGAGGAACTCAGGGGGAGAACAAGCAGATACCAGTGGAGAGAGAGCTCAGGAAGAGACGCTGGCGATGGATAGGACATACATTGAGAAGACCGACCGGAAGCATTGCAAGACAGGCATTGTTTTGGAACCCGCAGGGAAAGAGGAGTAGGGAAGGCCTAGGCAGACCTGGAGAAGAGAGCTGGAGGCGGATATAAAGATAGGCAAAACATGGAAAGAATTGGAAGGGATGGCAAGAGAGAGAGAGTGGAAGAAGTTTGTTGAAGACCTGTGCTCCGATGGGAGTTAAAATGTGATGATGACAAGCATGATGACACACAATAAGGAGATAAATAAGTACGCAGAATGCATTACCTGCTTTGCGCATTCACTGAATGTGGTTGACACACAATAAGGAGATAAATAAGTACGCAGAATGCATTACCTGCTTTGCGCATTCACTGAATGTGGTTGCTAAGTGTGCTGCAGAATATTGTATAGAAGCATCCATTTTTCGATTTTGTTGAAAGTCTCTATACATGTTTTCCGCTTCTACCTATCGATGAGACATTCTTACAAAAGCACTGGAAGATACAGGTTCCAACTCCGACTTTAGAGAGACTGTCGGACACCAGGTGGTCTGCCCGAGCTGTTGCCACACAGACACTTTTATGTGGTTTTACCACTATCAAACAAGTTTTAGATGACATCTCAAATAACATTGATCAAAAGGTAGAGTGTCGTACTCAGGCGTATGGATTAGTTTTGGAGATGAGTAAGTTGGAAACAGGAATAATTACCATTTTATGATCATCAAAGAACTCCAATATTGTCAGCTCCTACCAAGAGAATTTGGAAGAAAGTCTAGGCGACGAACTTGTGCAGTTCGCTGAACTTCTTAAAACTAATGTAGCTGCTGCTATTAACAACGAAAAGCATGAAGCTCTTTAACTACAATTTTATAAACTTATAATGGAAAATTCATTAGAGTCGTGTTTCCCAAATGTAGAAATAGTCTTACTAATTTACTTGTCTTTAATGATTACTAACTGCAGCGGAGAATGTTCTTTTTCAACATTAAAGCGTAAAAAAAGCGAGTTAAGGAACATGATGGGACAAGATCGTCTAGATAACCTCACCTTAATGAATATTGAATGTAATTTACTTAGAGAATTGATTTGTCTAATGCTATCTCTAAATTTACTACATTAAATCGAGATATGTTTGTTTGTAAAAGTTTTTATTTTATTTTCATACAAAACTTAGGGCCCAGCTAAAATTTGCTACAGGCCCCGCGCAGCTTAATCCGGCACTCTGTCATGCTCTGTGCTGTATCCTCCGTTTCTTTTCTCCACATCATTTTCCTAAAAATGTCTTATCAAGCATCATATATCGATAATACTATTCTCCATTTTGCTGCAATTATTCTTTGTATTATCGTTTAGTTTCGACTTAGTAGTTGTTGTCCAAGAAGTGTGAATGTCCTCTCTTCTGTTGTACCGTTTGCTTGATACAGACGTTTTGTCCAAAACGTTGATGTAAATTATTTGTGTACATTGTAAAACTACAGTACTTTGTTTCTACGTGTTTCACCATTGAAATGTGTGAACATATTTCAGTGAGAGAAAACTCTCCAGTTATACTGAACAGCAGAGAAAGTGTAAAACAGGCCAGGCAGTTCATTCTAAAACTAACATTTTGTCACGTTTCATCATCTTTGCTAATATTAAAGTTAATTGCATATCCCTTACAGAACTTTGCGAATCAACCCCAGCTTTTTAACGCTGTTTGTGATTTTTAACGCTGTTTGTGATTTTTCTAAGGATTATTACGTTCAGTAGTTTGCCATTGCTTTCTGAACAGGTGGTGCCATCGTCCTTTGTACATATCCACGCGAAACAATTTGCAACAAACTGTCCGCAGCGTGATTCGAACTCAGAACGTCGGGTTAATAGACCGAGTCACTATCCCATAGTTGCTAATATTACTATCCAAATATACAATATTGTTTATTTTCTCAAAAATAATATTTTAGTCAAAAGGCCGAAAATTGATTGATTGAGTTGATTGATTGATTGATTGATTGATTGATTGATTGATTGATTGATTGGCGTTGCATTTGCCTGGCTACTTGTACAGATCTAATCGTTCTATTCTGTATTCTCATTTTTCATGTTCGCAAACACAAAGCTGAGAATCTTTCAATGAAATGTGAAGTCAGTGCTGTTCTATGGCTCTGAAACATGGAAGACAACAAAGGAAACCATCAGAAAACTGCAGACCTTCGTAAATGGTTGCTTTCGTAGACTGAGATGGTATGATAAGATTACAAACGAGGAACTCAGAGAAAGAACTAAGCATATACCAGTGGAGAAAGAGCTCAGGAAGAGACGCTGGCGATGGATAGAACATACATTGAGAAGAGGAGTAAGAGAAGGCCTAGACAGACCTGGAGAAGAGAGCTGGAGGCTCATATTAAAGGGATAGATAAAACATGGACAGAGTTGGAAGGGATGGCAAGAGAGGAAGAGCTGGAAGAAGTTTGTTGAAGACCTGTGCTCCGTTGGGAGTTGAAAGGAGAAGAAGAGAATATTATTTTAATCTTAATCAAACAGAAAATTTATCATAGATAAATAAATGTAAAATTTCAGCCGTTTCAAATATACAAGATAAAAACAGATAATGTATCCAACCTGACGGTAAACAACATAACACATTCGCAAACAAAACACAAACAATGAACACGGAGGCAAAGAATAGAAATACAAAGAGAGATAATTACGTACTGGTTGTCCACGACTAAAGAATCGTCAACAACTACAGGTTTTATCTCCCCTTGAGTATTTGCGGCCATATTTGTACGTCTTTGTTAAGCGTATGTGTACAGCCTAGAAGTTTCACAAGAAAATAATTTATCATTAATATATCAACATTTTTATATGTGAGTGTGTTCCTTTCGTGCGTGCATGAGTGCGCATGTGTTGGCGTGTATATGTGCATGCGTGTGCGTGCGTGTGCATGCGTGTATGCGTGTGTAAATGCTGTGAAAATGCTGTGGAAATGTAGCGATCTTGTTGTGTACTTCTTCTAAGGCACTTTGTAAGATGCATTCACACTTATATTCAAAAGCAAATCTATTTCTCTACCAACTTGATAAATGTCCATGCTTCACACCCACAGCTTGCCACTACAGAATATGCATGTTCTTAGTATTCTGATCTTTATTTTCCTATCACTTTCATTCAATACTATCTTTAGTTGTTTTATTCTGTTTAAGAAAGTGTGTTCTTTTAATTTCCATCATCCTATTTCTATCTCTTGTTAACCAAAACTGTTCACATTTTCTATTTTCTTTCCATTGATAACATTTATTTTGTCATCTTTGTTTTTTCCATTGTCATTATTTATGTTCTTACTACACTGAGATATAGATATTTTTTTTCGTTTTGTTCTTCTCTTTTGACTTCTACTATTTATATCTCAATCACTTTTTGACATGTTGACAGTAACACTGTAACGCCAGCGTATCTTAGTTCAAGTATTTTTCTTCCTCCGATTATAAAAGGACAGTAATGCGCTTTTCGCTATGTTCTGTAAAATATCTCATGATGTTTTCAGCATATATGTTAAACAGACAAGACAACATAATGCAGCCTTATCTGACTCCCTGCCATATCAATGTGATATATCATGGCGTGTTCTTACATCCGTTATTTAATCAATATTTATTTATTATTAGTACGTATTGATATTGGTCATTGCTCATAATTGCTTCTTCAATCTCCTCCCAAGCATGTATTTCATTCAGTGTATGGTTAGATTAATAACGGCAGTTCTGCGATGGTTGATGTACCTACCGGGGCCTCTTCCATGGTTTTCCCGTCTCGCCGCACCTATCGGTGTGCAAAACTTGCGCAACCGGTAGGCCTATAAAGTAAACCCTTTATCTTCGGTTGAAATCTTCAGAGCTTATGTTTTCTCTTTGAGCGTTGATGATGTCGCTTCTGTCCATAGAAGGCCCATTCTC
>CM036754.1:85857719-85862719 GCA_020796225.1 Arion vulgaris | reverse complement strand
TGTTAGTTTTATGAACATGGAAAATGTTAGTTTTATGAACATGGAAAATCGGGTATATCCTTTAAAGGACGTCGCTATCAACCACAGTAAATGAGTCGTCGATGTTCTAGGTACCACTTTTACATTCAGTAGTGAAGCATGGACATTTAATAAAGCAGTGGAAAACATATATGTGCTTTTGAATATAAGTGTTACAGAAGAGTTCTTCGTATATCATGGGCAGAGAAGAGAACAAATAGATCTATCCAGAAAGAATTCAAAATCAAAGAAAACTGGATGATGCTACAAATAAGAAAGAGAAAATTGAGATATTTTGGACATATAAAAATACATGAAGGGCTGGAGAAGACCATCAAGGAAAGAGGAAGACCACAGAGAAGATGGATTCAGGATATACCCAATGGTTTGAACATGACGGCTGCAGAGGCAGGACGTCTCGCCTATGAGAAAGAGCAATTCGGAGGACTGTTGGGGTGGCAAAGTTCTGCTCAGGACAAACTATTTGATGATGAGTTTGCTATTGCTTTCTGAACGATGAGGTATATTTTTACTGTTCAATAGCACATGAGCAGCTTCGCTGATCAAGCTCACTGTCGCTTGAGCTACAGACACCAACATTAGCTTTATACAGAAACATATTTTCTTTAGTACGAGAGCATTGCACTAGATAAGCTTTCTCCCAGCCTTATGCTATCAGTGCCAAAACCAGCAAGTTGACATTAAACAGAATGCGATGTACGAGAATCAACAAATCTGATGTGGTCAGACCGGATCAGATCAGATCTGGAGAAAATTGTTTGGGTGACTGCGGTAATACTGAGCAAATAGGTGATTGAATAAAGACAGGTGTAGGCAGTATTACATAAGAGTGAAAATTAATTATAAAATATAAAAATAAACAATTATAATTAATTTTGTCACTACTTATGTAATACTGCATATACCTGTCTTTGTTCAATCGCCTATTAAACAGAAGAAAACTTGTCAGGTCAGAGAGGAGATGTATACACAGAATGTTGGGAGTATCAAGAAGAGAACGTTTAGGAAATGAAGACATCAGGAAAAAAGTGAGTACAGCATCAATACTGAACTTCATCAAGAAACCACAAATTAAATATTTCGGTCAAATAAACAGATTACCAACAGACAGATAGACATATTACCAACAGACATATAGACAGATTACTAACAGACAAATAGACAGATTACCAACAGACAAATAGACAGATTACCAACAGACAAATAGACAGATTACCAACAGACAAATAGACAGATTACCAACAGACAAATAGACAGATTACCAACAGACAAATAGACAGATTACCAACAGACAAATAAACAGATTACCAACAGACAAACAGACAGATTACCAACAGACAAACAGACAGATTACCAACAGACAAATAGACAGATTACCAACAGACAAATAGACAGATTACCAACATACAAATAGACATACTACCAACAGACAGTGCGCCTCACAGGACAATAATATTCGGAGACAGTGTATAGATAATATAATTTTTACATGAGCTCACCGACCTTATGTTATCGGAGGTCATGGTCTAACTGACTGCCATATTTCAATGCAATAAATTCAACAAACCTCCTACTGAACCACAATGTGTTTCTTAATTTCGTTAAGATCGGGGTCACTGAAACATTCATTAAAGAAGTCTTGCCTGATGTAGAACAGACACGCATGCTGTCCTTAAGATGACATACTTCCCCCCGTTTCTGCTTTCTCCGACAGGAAGTCTGGTAACTGTAACGTTCACACATGCACAGTTCTAATATACAGCCATGTTTTATCCAGAATAGAAACACGTTAAATATTTGCAGAAGAAATTTATAATCAAGTGGCTCATGAGCCAGTAAGAAATTTATAATCAAGTGCGGCTCATGAGCCAGTAAGAAATTTATAATCAAGTGCGGCTCATGAGCCAGTAGGAAATTTATAATCAAGTGTGGCTCATGAGACAGTAGGAAATTTATAATCAAGTGCGGCTCATGAGCCAGTAGGAAATTTATAATCAAGTGCGGCTCATGAGCCAGTAGGAAATTTATAATCTAGTGCGGCTCATGAGCCAGTAGGAAATTTATAATCAAGTGCGGCTCATGAGCCAGTAGGAAATTTATAATCAAGTGCGGCTCATGAGCCAGTAGGAAATTTATAATCTAGTGCGGCTCATGGGCCAGTAGGAAATTTATAATCTAGTGCGGCTCATGGGCCAGTAGGAAATTTATAATCAAGTGCGGCTCATGAGTCAGTAGGAAATTTATAATCAAGTGCGGCTCATGAGCCAGTAGGAAATTTATAATCAAGTGGCTCATGAGCCAGTAGGAAATTTATAATCAAGTGCGGCTCATTAGCCAGTAGGAAATTTATAATCAAGTGGCTCATGAGCCAGTAGGAAATTTATAATCAAGTGCGCTCATGAGCCAGTAGGAATTTATAACAAGCGGCTCATGAGCCAGTAGGAAATTTATAATCAAGTGGCAAATGTGCCAGCAAGGATATATGTCTAGACAGATGAGACATATCTATTACTGAGGACAGCCAGAGAAAAGAGACACGAGAACAGAGAGAGAGAGAGAGAGAGGACATAGAGCACATGAAAGGTACATATAGAACAAACAGTGGAGAGAAATAAAAGAACAGAAAATAAAGAAAGAAAAGAGAAAAACAGAGAGACAACACAAAGAGCAAAGCAAAGAAACATATGGCTGTCAATTTGAACATTTTACTAAAGTCACGCCTCTGCAAGAAAATTAATCAGCGGAATAGAAGCTAGATACAATTCAGTGGAACAGAAATATCATTAACATTTGTAAACAAGTTGTATTTGAAGTGAAAGGAATATCATTAACATCTGTGAACATGTTGTACTTGAAGTGAAAGAAATATTATTAACATCTGTGAACATGTTGTACTTAAAGTGAAAGAAATATCATTAACATCTGTGAACAAGTTGTACTTAAAGTAAAAGAAATATTATTAACATCTGTGAACATGTTGTACTTAAAGTGAAAGAAATATTATTAACATCTGTGAACATGTTGTACTTAAAGTGAAAGAAATATCATTAACATCTGTGAACATGTTGTACTTGAAGTGAAAGAAATATCATCAACATCTGTGAACATGTTGTACTTGAAATGAAAGAAATATCATTAACATCTGTGAACATGTTGTACTTGAAGTGAAAGAAATATCATTAACATCTGTGAACATGTTGTACTTGAAGTGAAAGAAATATCATTAACATCTGTGAACATGTTGTACTTAAAGTGAAAGAAATATCATCAACATCTGTGAACATGTTGTACTTAAAGTGAAAGAAATATCATTAACATCTGTGAACATGTTGTACTTGAAGTGAAAGAAATATCATTAACATCTGTGAACATGTTGTACTTGAAGTGAAAGAAATATCATTAACATCTGTGAACATGTTGTACTTGAAATGAAAGAAATATTATTAACATCTGTGAACATGTTGTACTTGAAGTGAAAGAAATATCATTAACATCTGTGAACATGTTGTACTTAAAGTGAAAGAAATATCATTAACATCTGTGAACATGTTGTACTTGAAGTGAAAGAAATATCATTAACATCTGTGAACATGTTGTACTTGAAGTGAAAGAAATATCATTAACATCTGTGAACATGTTGTACTTGAAGTGAAAGAAATATCATTAACATCTGTGAACATGTTGTACTTGAAGTGAAAGAAATATCATTAACATCTGTGAACATGTTGTACTTGAAATGAAAGAAATATTATTAACATCTGTGAACATGTTGTACTTAAAGTGAAAGAAATATCATTAACATCTGTGAACATGTTGTACTTAAAGTGAAAGAAATATTATTAACATCTGTGAACATGTTGTACTTAAAGTGAAAGAAATATTATTAACATCTGTGAACATGTTGTACTTAAAGTAAAAGAAATATCATTAACATCTGTGAACATGTTGTACTTGAAATGAAAGAAATATCATTAACATCTGTGAACATGTTGTACTTAAAGTAAAAGAAATATCATTAACATCTGTGAACATGTTGTACTTGAAGTGAAAGAAATATCATTAACATATGTGAACATGTTGTACTTGAAGTGAAAGAAATATCATTAACATCTGTGAACATGTTGTACTTAAAGTGAAAGAAATATCATTAACATCTGTGAACATGTTATACTTGAAGTGAAAGAAATATCATTAACATCTGTGAACATGTTGTACTTGAAGTGAAAGAAATATCATTAACATCTGTGAACATGTTGTACTTGAAGTGAAAGAAATATCATTAACATCTGTGAACATGTTGTACTTGAAGTGAAAGAAATATCATTAACATCTGTGAACATGTTGTACTTGAAATGAAAGAAATATTATTAACATCTGTGAACATGTTGTACTTAAAGTGAAAGAAATATCATTAACATCTGTGAACATGTTGTACTTAAAGTAAAAGAAATATTATTAACATCTGTGAACATGTTGTACTTAAAGTGAAAGAAATATTATTAACATCTGTGAACATGTTGTACTTAAAGTAAAAGAAATATCATTAACATCTGTGAACATGTTGTACTTGAAATGAAAGAAATATTATTAACATCTGTGAACATGTTGTACTTGAAGTGAAAGAAATATCATTAACATCTGTGAACATGTTGTACTTGAAGTAAAAGAAATATCATTAACATCTGTGAACATGTTGTACTTGAAATGAAAGAAATATTATTAACATCTGTGAACATGTTGTACTTGAAGTGAAAGAAATATCATTAACATCTGTGAACATGTTGTACTTGAAGTAAAAGAAAAGAGAACATTGATAAATATGTTATCAGGCAGGAAACACATTCGAGCGGGCATCATTTTATTGTGAGATTTATGCGCAGACATCACTAGAGGTCATTGTGCTAATCCTTTCACATCCGGGTTAACCACGATAAGGCAGCAATCCTGTTGGTTATTCCTAG